>CABHPP010080668.1:0-10903 GCA_902168425.1 Peromyscus attwateri | reverse complement strand
GTTTTATATTGGAGTTACTTACAAGGAAATGTTTGGGTCAAGAATTAATTACAGGAGCAGAAATGACTCAAAGACAGCTCATCACCAAAGCCCACCTCTGCATGAGTGACAGCTCCCAGAGCTGGGATCCTGGGGAACACATCACAGCCTGCAGGCAGCTCCACAGGCTGGAGGGCGTCCTTCCCAGGTGCCTCAGTTGGTCTAAACCTCTTGCAGGCAGCTCCTCTGGGTTCTGCTTCTTCCAGGCAGCTGGTCTGGTCTCTGAGTCTGCTTTGTAACTTACTGCTTGCCCTGGCTGAGAGGGGCCTGGGGGATCTGGTCGGATTCTGGGACTTCCTGAAGCTACTCCAAGTTGTTTAGCCTCCTGCTAAAGGAGCTCCCCTGAAGGGTGGAATGTTTCTACCTTGCTAAGCTGTTACACAACACTCCACCCCTTTCTCTGGCTCTTACATTTTTTCACCTCCTCTTCCACAAGGATTCCCGAGTCTTGAAGGGGTGACTATAGACGTCCACCTATGGCTAAGATACAGGCCACAGTAACAGTCATTGGTCCCAGGAGCTTCACAGGGTGTTGAGTTGAGGCTGCTAACAACTGATCGATGGGTGTAAACACGTTTTGAATGCAGTTTGATGGGCACATCACACCCATCTAGAAAAGCCATAGAAGTTGCTTCCTCACTGGGAACCTATGACCTCCCCAGCTAAGGTGTTCTCCCGGCTTACAGTACCACATGTGAACTTCCTCGTGTGCAATGGACCTTACATTCACACCAAAGGCTTTACCCCTAATCACAAAACCACTATTGAACAAGCAGGCACATTCTGTATGCATTTGGTATTTCAGCCCACAGGGTCCACAGCTGTGGTGGTATTTCCTTTGTACTCTAATAAATAAAGCTTGCTTGAAAATCAGAGGGCAGAGCCAGCCACTTGTTAACCATAGAGGCCAAGCAGTGGTGACACACAACTTTAATCCCAGCATTTGGGAGGAGGAAGATCAGGAGTTCAAGGCCACCCTGAGCTCCAAGAAATTGATCCAGTCTAAAAGAGAAACAGAGCCAGGTGGTAAAGGTTCATGCCTTTCATCCCAGCACTAGGGAGGTGGAGACAGGAAGTGATATGGCTGGGCAGAATGAAGAATATAAGGCAGAAGGAGACAGGATTTGGCCCTTTGGGGGCCTGAGGATGCGGTAGAGGTAAGAAGTCTCTCTTTACTTCTACTTTAGAAGTCTACTTTACTTCTCTGATCTTTCAGCATTCACCCCGATATCTGGCTCTGGGTTTTTATTATTAAGACCAATTAGGATTCAAGCTACACAGACAAACAGAAATGTTGGTTACAGTTCTCCACCAGCAGCCTATATGGCCCCTTCCAGCACCATGAAAGTCAGCCAGCAGGTTGGGAGTTTCCAATCAAGTCCCAGCTTAATTTCTCCATGTCCTGCAGTGTCTTTAGGGTCTTACTGTCTATGTCCAGATGCCTCTGGCTGCACTATCCCTCACATCTGAGATAAAAATCCTTCTCAACATACCTTGGAACCATCATGTCCTAATTTTCATTCATGAGGTTCCTGGAGCTGGTGTTCTCTTATTGCTTAGGTTCAGTACCACATCCTCTGTGGTCCCGGGGGTCCTCCATGTGTTTCCCAATCACGGACTCCTCCCCATCCCTTATTCTCAGTCTATGATCAGATGGCTTACTTGCCCACACCCTGTAGCTGTAGCTGTTGAAGGGATTCTAGCCGGCCTGGGCATGACAAACACAGCTCTGGCAGGTCTTGCCCCTCCCCCATTCCCTCTGTCTTGCTAACAACTGTTAGCTTACATTCCTAAAGCTAGCCACCGAAGTCTACTCCCTTATTTGGCCACTTCCTCCTCCTGAAGCTGACTACCAAGGTCCAACTGTCAAAGTATAGAAGTCCAGCAATCAAAAGTCCCCTTTGGCTGCCCTAATTAACATGCCCAATTAAAATTTGAACACCTCATCCTAACAGGAGGATTTCCCATTTTACCTTTATAAACCGCCATTTTCCTATGGGTCATGTCTGTCTCCTCTCTATCCAGAGCCGGTCCTACATCTCTCTAGGACAAATAAGACTTCCTCCCTACCCTGTTCCCTTCCCCTTCTCCCTCTTCCTCTGTCTCCTGTCTTTGTCTCTTACTCCCTGCCCTCTGTCCTTCTGGGGCAAATAAATCTCCCTTGTGCTGAGAGCTTGGTCTTGGGGTGTCTTGTGCTGATACTGGTCCTCTTGCTGATGCCGTCCATGACTTGCATTCGGTCTGCAGGACACCTCATCAGCCCAGGTCTCACACATTCTGACCTTCATTGCCAGTCTTCTCCACCCAACAGTGTCTAACTGGTGAGTTTTCCCTAAACTTGCCACATTCCTACACCTCTGACAAGCACTCTGTTTCATTAGGTGTGGTTTGTAAGCTCTGCTTTCACATTTGACGATTGCCCCTCACCCCTCTGAAAATCCTATGGCAGGTCCCAGATTTGTTCAAGACAAATGTGCCCTTTCTTGGTGACAGAGTCTGGATGATGACTCCTTCTTCCCAGAGATCTCCTTATCACCTCTCGAGATTCGTGGGGACACCCTGTCTCTTGACCTTGGCCCACCAGCCTCCATTGATGATGGGAATAGCTTCCAGAAACTCATACACAATATTAATGGTGCACTTTGCCACCCAACAATAACTCTGAATGTGTCTGCACTTCCTCTTCTGTCTCCTCTGTGTGACTCTTACACTCTCTGAGCTTTTCTACACTCCACTGTTTCATGTACAATCTGTTTCGTGTCCTATTTATTTATTTTTTGTTTTGTTTTGTTTTGTTTTTCGAGACAGGGTCTCTCTGTGTAGATTTGGAGCCTGTCCTGGAACTCACTCTGTAGCCCAGACTGGCCTGGAACTCACAGAGATCCGCCTGCCTCTGCCTCCCGAGTGCTGGGATTAAAGGCGTGTGCCACCACCGCCCGGCTCGTGTCCTATTTAAACCCCCTCGCACTGTAGGAATACTGACTGTCCAACACTCTGTGCCCACCAGCTGCTGCACACCTGTGCCCTGGCATGACTAGGAGTCACAACAAAATCCTGCTGTGCGCCTGCCTCGTCTGCCAGCACAGCCTGCCACTGCCCCACTAGCCTGCTGCCCATGCAGCGATCCCTGCAGGCTGTACAGCCCAGGCTGCCTCAAAGCCTCCCTGAGCCCCCACTTCCACTGAGGCTGCACAGCTAGCTACACACATCCCCTCTGCCACCACTGCACCAACGCCACAGGCACAGAGGCTGCAGGCCTCATCCCTCAGGCCTGGGCATGCCTGCTACCACCTCAGGCCACGCCCCTAGCATCTGCCACTCACCCCTGGCAAAAGGCCCCAGGGCCGCCTTACTTTTTCCTCCTGCTCTATATCCAGACCACTGACTCTGCAGATTCCCTCCCCCAGCCACCCCTTAGTCCTCCATCCCCGCCACTACCAATCCACCCTGCCCATTCTGCATGGCCAAGTCCCGCGGAGCCTGGCTGGGAGGAGTCAATGCTCATGAGCACAGAGCACTAGCAGGCCCAAGCTCAGCCTGTCCATCTTTACTTTTCCTCTTCCCAGCAACCAAAATCCCAAACAAACTCACACTTTTCCTCCCCCTAGGAGCTACAGCTTCTTAGGCCTGTGTCTGGAGTTCTGCAACCCTCCCCACCTACCTACCTGCTCCAATCCCTACCAATCCACCACTGCTCCCCTCCTCCCCTGCCACCAAAAGGACCTCTCCCATGCTGAAAACAAATTCCCTGCCCATCATCCACCGTGGCCACGATGGCTACTTTACCAAGGTAACCCCTTATGTCCTGGCACTGCCTATAGCTTAAACTGAGTCACACACAAAAATGACATCCTGTAATGGTTAAGGTTTACTGCATTTATGGTTTATTTTGATGCTACAGGATCTCCAACTAAATCTTTAACTCATACTAAAGGCTCAAACTTAATAGGGATGAAGTTGTACTAACATTCTGCAAACTGCTAAAGATAATTAAGATATGCAAGTTAATAGTCAATCACCTTATAAATAATCAAATTCTTTAATGTTCAGAACTATGCTTATTATCATGATTCATTATAGGAATAAGCTTTATTTAGCCTCCTATATGTGTTTTCAAGGGTAAGCCTAAAATCAGGTATATTAATAAGTATCTGGTCCTCAAACTCCTCAGAGATCTGGTGAATATGGCATTTAAAATGTTCGAGGAAGAACTTCACACAATAAGCAGAGAACCCTCCTAAGAAGAAACTTAAAGGCCTCCAAGGAAGGCAGATGGGACCCTGCACAGATAACACCACCTGGCCTGTGGTAACACTAACCACAGGTCTAAACTGCCCCATGCCTCACCGGCTGCCAGGAACCTGCACAGACTGTGGGCATTTTAGATTAACTGCTGTACCCGGCCTGGGCTAAGGAAGTCATTTTCCCCCGTTCTTCCCCTACAGGAAAAGTTCCTCTGACCTGGTCTGACAATTGAAGGCCACAGCACTGTGTGACAGCTAAAGACCAAACGTGGTTCTTGTCTGACAGCTGAAGACCGACTGCTTCTACCTTCCGAACCACCCGCCTCAAACGACTAAGTCTCTGTTGTATTAGCTAATGCAAAACCATTTAAGGCCAAGCAGTGGTGGTGCACGCCTTTGATTTCAGCACTCAGGAAGCAGAGGCAGGCGGATCTCTGAGTTCCAGGCCAGCCTGGTCCTCAGAGTCAGTTCCAGGACAGCCAGGGCTGTTACACGGACAAACCATGTCTTGAAAAAAAAAAAGAAAAGAAAAGAAAAGAAAAGAAAGAAAGAAATTTCAAATTATTCATCCTACTCAAATTTATCCTACTCAGATCTCTGATGACGTAGATGATAAGCTCTATCTTTAGCAACAGCAAACACCCAGCTGCCTGGTCAGCCCATTTCATATGTACAGTTCACCTTCTAATAAGCTTCACACTAAAAGAGATTTGGAGTTTCTAAAGGATGTGAGAAACAGACATGAAAGTTACATAGGTCAAGGAAAAATGTATGATGTAAGTTATAGGGTCTAAGGACAGAGAAACTCAAATAGGCGATGTAGACAAGAAAATAATTTGAAGTCTGAAAATATGAAAGCTTAAGTGATTTATGGGTCTGAGAAAGTAAATTAAGCTTTGTAAATCCAAACAACATTTCGAGACAAGACTAAAACCCCTCCGTTCCTCCGAGTCTTACACTGGCCCTGCTCCAATACAAGACCTTGACCCCACCCCTCCAGTCCCTCCACATGCCCCTTAACTTGCGCCTTCCCAGGTTTGTCCCTTTCCCACTCCTTTGGGCTCCTTCCTCAGGCCCTATCCCTTTACTAGGAAAGAATGTCCTCTCCAACAGGAATAAACCTGGCCTTCTGTGCTGACGACAGCTCCCAAGACTCTCCTGTGTCCCACTTGTCCTTTCCTGGACCTCTATTTCTTCGTTCTCCCACTCTCCAAAATCCCAAAACCTCCCCTGCCCTCTGCCCACTTCTTTAGTCAACCCCAGTTTCTCTCGATGCACATCATACTCAAAGAGCCTTCTGCCTACATCTCCAAACCCCAATACTCCCTACCCTAATCAGCCTCTGCCTAGGCCTCAAACCCATCATTTCTATGCCCCATCTCCTCACCCTACAATACTCCCATGTCAACAGTCAAAACACCTAAGGGAATTTTCCACCCACTCCCAAGACCTTGTTGCCTTCACATAGATGGATCCTGACACTCAGCAGTCCCAACAACCAACCCGGACAGTCCTCCCGCAAGGGTTCAGGCAGTCTCCACCTTTTCAGCCAGGCTCTTGCTACCTGCCTTCCACCTTTCCCCTCCCGCCTGCTTTACGATATAGATGGCCTCCTCCTTTGCAGTCCTTCCCTCTCTGACAGCCAATTTGATACCGCCTCACTCCTCCACTTCCTCTGTTCCAGGAGTCACCAGATCTCACCTTCCAAAGCTCAATCTCCTCTCCCCAAGTCACCTATCTCAGTTTCTCTCTCGGCCCCACCCATAACACATCACTGTAGACCACCTTGCTCTTCTCCATCCTTTATCTCTGCCCTCATGGCCAACTTCCTCCACTCATACATCCCTAAATACTCACTTCTAATGCATTCCCTACACCAAGCTGCTTCTGGACCTCCTCCTTCTTCCCATCAACAACAACAAAAACAATTCCCAAAACTTAAAATGCTCTCCTTTCAGCTCCAGCCCTCTGCCTCCAAGATCTATCTGGAACTTATACTTCCAAAATAAATCACTTCTGACAAAAGCAAACTGTTTTAGACTGACCATTGCCCCTGTCTCCTACCTCTCCAAAACTAGACAGACCCTCCACAGCCTAGCTCTTTGTCTCTACACTCTTGCCTCTCTGCCCACCTCTAAATCTAACAAACTCTAGGGTCCCCTCTCAAAATTCATTCCCAACAATGTCATCCCCCCCCAAGTCCTAACTTAGAGGGGATATCCAATCCCTTCCACCATCTCAGATTCCATCCCTCCAAACTTCTAGCATTAACACATCACTCACATTCTTTACCCATCCTCCCCTCAACCCATCCACACTTATCCCTTTGACTCAACCTTCCCCAGATCCTCTGCACTCCTGTCCAAAACTCTTAAAGACCTCCTCCCCGTCCCTCCCATAGACAAGAGGGTCATCCAGCTACTTCTGCCTGCACTTTTTATATGGGTGGCAGCTCCTTCCTTCCTATCTGTCGGCTGTATCAGACTGACCCCTCTATTATCAGTAAAGACGATAATCATGTCAACATGACAGTCACCAAGCTGCCCTTTCATCCCTTACAACTCACCCCACTTCCCTCCAGGCTACCCGACTATCAGTAACACACCTAACCCTCCTTCAACACAGGACACTCTGTTAACCCCACTTTGTGTTTTCATCCTCACCCTCTGATGCCTGTTCCCTCAAGGTCACCCACTCCCCACTGGCAACCATTCCCAAACAAAATGAATCTCAGCTCCTCACGCTCTTACTTTTCCTCTGCCCAAATAATTGCCACAGATCCCACTGCCTACTGCCTCCCCCAAATTCATTAACTGTCCAGACATCTCAGACATCAAACACTCTGAGCAAATTCTACACTTCCAATTACAAGACGTAGCCTGAGCCATCCCCTTTCCAACACCCTCACACACACACTCACGGCCAAACGCTCACTTGGGCTAAGGGCGTCCAGCAAACTCTCTCCTCGTCTTCACTGATCCTCCTTCATCACCTCCTACTGCTTTCTTTGTGCCTCTCTTCAAATCCCTCCTTTAGCCACAGCGCCCCCCAGTTACCCCAGTTGCCAATGCCCAACCCCCATTACGGACTGTTTGACCCCTTGATCCTCCAAGTCCCTCTTTGGGAAGCAAAGCCAAGTTCTCTCAACCTTTACAGACTGTCCCTATCACCGTTTGCCACGACCCTCCCCAATCACCCATGTTCCCAAAATATCTCCATTTCAGGACCCACCTGAACAACCCAGGAAAGACTCTTCTGCTGTAACTGAAGCCTCCAGAAGTGTGTTCTCCCCAGCACATCCAGACCCTGCTTTCAGATGACAAGTGTTCCCTAATTGACCTTATGTGGCCAGTCTTAACTGTCCTAGCTCTTCTCAAGAACTCTCAAACAGACACCAGGTAAGTATCCTGCCAACCAAGAGCCAAGTTTCCCTGCCTACTGCCTATGCCTAAGGTGGGGTCTCTCCCCTCTCTCTGGTCTTAGGATCCCCCTTCACAACTACAAGGACCATGGGTCTAAAAGTTTCAATTGACATCCAAGATAAATTTTTTTCTCTGAACTACTTAACTTTACTGTCCCTTGTCCATCTGTCCCAATAAATCAACAACAGACAACTCCAGCACCAGCTCTAGCTGATTCCTCAGAACCTACACACTGGCCAAGCCTCACAGACAACACTTCCCAATGTTACAACTAGTGAAACAGCCTGCTTTCACCAGCCTTGACCAGCAACCCAGCTTCCTTGGGTCCCCAATGTCAACAAGAAGCAGCCACAGAGAAAGATGACCGATTGCCCAATACCCAGTGACCCAATAATAAAAGAAAAAGGCAGTGTGTCCACCAACCGATGAAGAAGCGTGCAGTGTGCAGTGCAGTACTAAGGGCCCGTTATCAACAAAACCCTGCCCTTCTCAGGACCCTGTGTAAAGCAGAGTCAGCAGAGTGGGGAAGACAAAGGGCACAGGTGTCCTCCCTGTGTGGAATTTAGGCAGAAGGGACATGAAAGTAGAGGGCTGAGGGAAGGTGGAAGGGAACAGAAGTCATAAACCTGAACGAGGGCCTCCGGGCTGGAGCTCAGCTGAAACCGTGTTGCCTAGCATGCTCCCGTCCCCAGTGCCACATAAATGGTGGCACCCATCAGGAACCCAGGACTCAGGAAGAGGGGTCAGAGGGATCCGAAGTTCAAGGTCAGTTTCAGCTACACAGAGGGTTCAACACTACAACCCTTTTTGGGCTGGAAGACTCTGCCTCAAAAGATAACAAACATCTGAAGTACATTACATGGTCTTAGAAACACTTTGCTTCGAAACTAGTTACTTTGTATATAGTTAATATTTGACTATTTCAGCCGGGCGTTGGTGGCGCACGCCTTTAATCCCAGCACTCGGGAGGCAGAGGCAGGCGGATCTCTGTGAGTTCGAGGCCAGCCTGGGCTACCAAGTGAGCTCCAGGAAAGGCGCAAAGCTACACAGAGAAACCCTGTCTCGAAAAACCAAAAAAAAAAAAAAAAAAATTTGACTATTTCTAAGAAAAGAAATGAGGGCCAGCAAAACAACTCCGCCGGTAAAGGGACCTATCCACGAGCCTGAAATCCTGAGTTGGATTCCTGGGGCTATGCAGTGGAAGGAGAAACTCACTCCCCAAATTGTCCCCTGTCGTGTGCACCTTGACATACGATTGTCAAACACACATGCACACAAGATATATTAAAATGTAATAAAAGAACTGACAAATGTGTATAATCTGAGTGGTCACCCGCCCAGTAATGACGAGGGTAGTATCTGTGATAGCGACCTGTGCTGTCACCGGCTCACTGCTCATGGGTACAATTTAGAAGCATTTTAAGTTACAGGGCAACGGACTTTCCTCCACGTGGCACTCCAGGATACCATGTGACCCTGCAACTGGAGGGTGACCTAAGCAGCAACCGCCACTGACCGTTACCCAACACTCGTTTTCTGCGCAGGCATGCCTTGTGAAGAGCCCAGTAATTGGCATCTCTGGGGACCAATAGGATGCAGCCGTTCTCCAGGCTTACCCAATGAAGTTTGCAAAGGATTCTCATAAGCCAATGGGACTTCGAGTGTCTTCTCTTACCTCGTCCTGTGACCCTGGGAGGAGACAGAGGTGAGACTGGAACATTTCAGGAAGCACCTTCCAAGCCCAAGATCTGGTGAGTGGAACCAGAAAGATTCTGCTGCTTAAAAGAGAAAAGGAACAGGGAAAGGCCAGATCCCAGAAGCCAGTGAGGATAAACAGGAGAAAGTAGGGGAAGGGAACAGCGGCAGTCCTGCCTCTGAGGGAAGAGGCTGGGCCTGGACTCCTGGGCTGGAACCTAGGATGCCTGAGTTTGATAAACAGGGACTGAAGTCTTGGGTCTCAGGGAGAACAGGGCCCGGGAACCCGAATCGGATGGGAGGGGAGGCGGCTCTGGTTTTAGGAAGCTGGGTTTGTTTTCCTGGGTCTTGTGTCTCTTCTTGAGGCATCTGGGTACTAGACAGCCAGCCATGACAGCAGGAGGAGCCCACGGTTGCTACTCCTTCATGGCAGGGTGCTGAGTACTGTACACTTAGGCCTGAAGAAGGAAGCTGAGTGACCAGAATCCTGAGTCCTGTGGGGTAGGAGGAGCAGAAACTGAATGTCACATTCCTAGGATAGACAAGCCAGGTCCCTCAGATTCAAGGTCTGGGCAGATTGGGTGCTGAGAGCTGAGACTCCGAGGCCTTGAGAAGGACCTGCTTACGATCTGAAGTTCTGAGGCAGAGGGCTCCATGACCCAGGATCCTGCATCTGGACTGAAGGAACAGACTTGCTGGATTCTTGGAGTTGGGAATCCATGGCTGAGTCTGAAAATTGCAACCATAGAGCATGAGGCCACAGTAAATCTGCTGTAACTCCCAAGCAGCTCGGGACAGACTGGCTTCACGCTCTGGCATACCCTAAAGTTGGCACAGGCCAAGGGTTAATCCCTGGCTGGCTGGCTGAACTGTCTGCTGTCCTCCATCAGTTCCCAGATCCTGACCAGCTCTTCCCAGCCTCAGAGAAGCCATGGTAGCCTGCTGTATCCAGTATTTCCTGCTCCTCTTCCTGCTGGGCTTCACCCCCTACTCAGGTAAGGGTGTAGAAGAAGAGCAATGGGTACAGCATCGGTTGTGGCTCCCTGTCTCTCACAAACCCTGGTGATTTTCCTCTCCACAGATACTCTTATCTGTAAGGAGGGGGTCATGGTGACATTTGGCGCTGGTTTCTCTAAGACAGTTGTTGACTGGACCTCACAGGGAACCAAGATTGCTGGACCTCAGGAGGCATGTTATGAGACCCTTGTGCTAATAGACATAGGTATGTGGGATGTGATGGAGGGCCGCACTCCCATACTGGCCAGCCCAGCCATGCACTGGATTCTGTGCCATGGAGTTCCTGCTCAGCTCCCCTACTGCCTGGGCTCTTTCTCTGTGCCTTGTTATCTGGGTCATGATGGGAATAGATAAGGTGGTACTGTGGTAATTAGGGGGAAAGCCCTGGACTTGCTCCCCACTACCATGTGAACTGTGTGTGGTGGCAGCTGTCTGTAATGGCAGCATGGAGCTGTGGGTGGAGACAGTCGACTTCATCTGCAGCTA
>CABHPP010080664.1:25533-46361 GCA_902168425.1 Peromyscus attwateri | reverse complement strand
TTTTTTTTTTTTTTTTTTTTTTGGTTTTTTGAGGCAGGGTTTCTCTGCGTAGCTTTGGTGCCTGTCCTAGATCTCACTCTGTAGACCAGGCTGGCCTCGAACTCACAGAGATCTGCCTGGCTCTACCTCCCGAGTGCTGGGATTAAAGGTATACACCACCGCCGCCCAGCAACAACAAACATTCTTATCCAAAATCTTCATGTACATGCCCAAGTACATCTATATTATAATTTCTTAAAGTGGAATCATTGACCAGAAAATATGTCCATTTTGATTGTGAGTGATACTGCCAATTTGATTGTGATTGATATTGCCAATTTTTGTTTGTTTTTATTGTCTCACTCTGTAGCCCAGGCTGATCTGCAAATCATGTGTAACCCAAACTGGCCTTGAACTTGTGGCAATCCTCAAGCCTCAGCATCCCCAAATGCTGATATTACAGGCATGAGACACTACAGCTAGTTGCTAAATTTCCTGGAAATATCTTTTTTTCTTTTTTTAATTTACATTATGATTATAATCTATATCTGTGATTATAATTGAGAACTTTTATATATGTACACAGATCAATTTCATTCTTTTACCTTTACATTCTATCCAGGTATTATGAATTTTGGCCCAAAGAACAAACATTCAGCTTCTGTGTTTTCCCCAAATGGCTAGGCATTAACTACAGTAACAGAAATCTCTGCGTGAATTATCTTTCCTTCCATGTTGAGGAATATCATGTACCAGCTGCATATTTTTGCTTGTGTCTAATTCCTGAGCCAACATCATATGGAACTAACCACACTTGCTCCGGTGACAATGTCACACCAGTGTGAGTACTAACATCTTGCAAAACATTTGATTGTCCCGTTGGAATTCGGCCAAATGACTTATCCCTCCTTGTCAGCTCTCTTGCAAGTCTCCATACAAATTGACTGTTTCATGTAAATCTTACACTTGCTTACCTAGTTTAAGAAACTGCTACTATAATTTTTATAAAAGCTCTCTAAGGAGAGAGCTCAACAAGGAACAGCTCAACAAGAAGATCTATCTTCTGTGTTCAACTCTTCTACCTCCGAGTTTCACTTTTCTGCAAACCTTTTAATGTCACTTATGTGTAATTCCCTTTTGTGGGTTCTCTTTGTCTACTTTTTATTTAATACATATCTTAAATCTTAAATTGTCAATGTTTTGCTCTAAGTTTTTGCAAACCAGAAAGTCTTGACCTGGAACCATTTCATCAGAAGAATGGCCTTTATTTCACTGGGTTCCCTGGCCAAAGAAACAGGTGTGTCTCCGCAGACACATACATGTAGACATACCAGCATATCGAGAGTCTACTTTGTTCCCCAGAAATAACAGTAGACAAACAGGAACCTATGGAATAGATGACTGAACACTGTGATCTGTGAACAGCTCTCAAGACCCAGGATAAGCAGAAGGCCAATTATCCAAAAAGAGGTTACCTTCAGCTTGAATTATAATGTTCTGTTTTATATATCAAAGCCTTGGCTCACTTTAATAACTACTTTTCTTAGCCAGGTGTGGCAGTGCACCTTTTATCCCAGCACTCAGAAGGCAGAGGCAGGCAGATCTCTGTGAGTTCTAGGCCAGCCTGGCCTATGAAGCAAGTTCCAGGACAGCTAAGGCTGTTGCACAGAGAAACTCTGTCTCAAAAAACCAGATAGATAGATAGATAGATAGATAGATAGATAGATAGATAGATAGATAGATAGATGGATAGATGATAGATAGATAGATAGATGATAGATAGATAGATAGATAGATAGATAGATAGATAGATAGATAGAATGATTGACAGGTTGATTGATAGATAATTTTCTTAGTCTTTGCTTTGATAAATAATGATTGACTCTCAGGTCACACTTAATTGATAGCTCTGTTGAGGTCACACTAATGATAATTCATCTTAGGACAGCCATGAAAATATGCACAGGCATCAGAAAAAGTGGCCATGTTATATCTAGTGTGTCTCTGCTAGCTGAATCTTTTATAATAGGACTATAAAGGAAAGATGGCCCACCAGAGAGAAAAGGGCAGCCCAAGGCCTGACATCTAGACCTGGCTCTTGATGGTTGACCTTCTGGTTGAGCAAACTCAGGTAGAAGCTTGCACTAGTTAGCTGTGTACTTACCTTTCTCTTGGTACAAAACTCTTCACCCCAACATTCCTATCATTGCCCTGAGTTCTAACTACATGAATTCTAACTATCACCGTAAACAGAGGAAAGGAAAAGAAAACTCAAAGCTCCACCTCCAGGTCCCCATATTTAATTGTCTACTTAATGGTATAAAGACAAAAAACCCATGTTTAACATACCCTGTTCAGAGCTGCTAAAACCAGCTTGTGGATGTCAGTCCTGAGATACTGTCTTTTGAGCATGTTTAGTTTGCATTGAGAGTCATCCCTGGATTCTTCTGGTATTCCTAAATTCAAGAACAAACAAGTGATGTGTTTACTGACATGTATTTACATATATAAAATATGACCTAAAAGTAATCATTTTTAAAAGCATCAGTAATCCTCTGACTATTAACGAGCTAGCTATACTGCTTCAGGGTCAAGCCACAATCACTCTAAGAGAAAGTACAGGGAGACAGCACAGAGGTTAAGAGGACTTGCCAATCTTCCAGAGGACCCAGACTCAGTTCCCCAGTCCCAGGTCAGGCAGCTTACAACTGCTTGCCTCTACTGGTGTCCACAGGCATTGTGTGTATATGGAACACTTTTAAAAACTTGGGGACACATGCATACACATACATTTTGTTAAAGAAAATCTTTAACAAAAAAGAAAAAAGTATATATTCAAAGGATATGTTTTGGACTAAAAGATTATTGTTGCTTTAATGAACAGGCATGGTTCTAAATGGCTTTTGCTACTCTTTAAAAGTCCATCCACCTTCAATGGAATAAAATGTGAGCACTGAAAACTGCTGTGGGATGTTCTGTATGGCAAATGTGTTGCTAATAAAACACGGATTGGCCAGTGGCTAGGCAGGAAGTAGGCGGGACTAACAGAGAGACTTAAAAGAGCAGGAAGGCAGAAGGAATCACTGCCTGCCAGCCATCGCCAGGACAAGCAGCATGAAAAGATGCCGGTAAGCCACGAGGCAAGGTACAAATTTATAGAAATGGATTAATTTAAGATATAAGGACAGTTAGCAAGAAGCCTGCCACGGCCATACAGTTTGTAAGCAATATAAGTCTCTGTGTTTACTTGGTTGGGTCTGAGTGGCTGTGGGACTGGCAGGTGAAAGAGATTTATCCTGACCGTGGGCCAGGCAGGAAAACTTAAGCTACAGAAAACTACAAAAAGAATTTGTTAAGTTGGGCATGGTGGTGCATGTGTTTCAATCCCAGCACATGGGAGGCAGAAGTAGTCAATCGCCATGAATTCGAGGCTAGCCTGGTCTACATAGTGAGTACCAGGACAGCCAGGGCTACATAGTGAGACTCTGTCCCAAAAAACTAAAGTGTGTGTGTGGAGACTACAGATTGTTGTTGGTTCATTTTACTAAATCTACAAAATTCAAATATTAATAATAAAATTTTAAGTAAAATTATGTCTTAACTGTCAGTGATGAATGGAAAATGTTGATTCAATTTAAAACATGTAGACGGATCACTACTTTTATTCAAAATATCAGATTCAAAAACTAAAATTACTAAGCCCAGTTCCTTCTTTGAAAACATTTGTCTCACAATGTAAATTCTCTGAATTCTAAAACAGAAAACACCTACACTGAAGAAAACAGTTGATATAGTAAACTTTTATTTTATGGGGAATAGATATCAAGTTCAAAAAGGTTGGAACTTTATATAACAGCAACAAGAAAGTATTAGTGATCCCCTCTTATCTCTCAAGTTCATTCCCTTTGTATGCATCCCACCCACCCAAGTCTCACTGACTGCTGTAAACCAACTTACCTACATCTAGTCTCCCACCCAATCACCATATATAACACTACCACTGATATGAATTGCAAACGTGGTCACAACAGTAGGTCCATCAATATTCTCCTACCTGCCCTCCATTTGTCTATAGCAGACCTTCCCACCAGGTGGTAATAGTGTCTGTCTGTCTACTAAAGTCCTGTAACCCCAGTCTTGCTGTCCTTTCATCTATCATTCAACCCATTAGAACCCGGACGGCCGTGTTCAGAACAGGAGGGATGTAATGAATGTGTGTTGAAAGAACGTGGGGGCAGGTGCTTCAGTGGGAACTGAAGGACAAGCAAGGTGACAGCAAGCAATAAGGCTGGCGACTGACGGAAGGAGGTCATTGAAGTTGATGAGTCAGGGTCACGTGGCTGTGCCAGAGCAAAGCTAACTTACCCATGCAAGCAAAGGCTGGAAATAAAGCAACAGAGGGGGATGAAAGAGAGTAATCTGTGTTAGCTTGGACTTAAACTTGGCTGATGGCAAGAGAAACAGCAAAGAAACATCAGAGACAAATTGTCCTTAGAGACGAAGGCCCACTTTTTACACTGTGTTTATTTCTTATGTAAATTAATGATTAAATATTCTTATGAAGTTTTCTTACAAGTTAATCTCAGTGACTCATCTACATCACCCTTTCTCATGAATTTTACTTCTGGAAAGTTTGGAAGAAAAGCCTGCCTGTGGTTATCAGAATCCAGTTCTTTAAGCTTTGCCTAGAAAACCAATGTTTCATGAAAACACAAAATTCCACTTAAAATAGTGGTCTCTACAGACGATCAGTTCCGAGACTCACCTGGCACTACAAAATGCAGAATCGCTCGCAACGCCTCCAGCTGCACTGGCAGCGATGTCTCGTGGGTTTTCATCACTGTTATTATTCTAGGGACCACTGCTGCCATGGTATCCAGGGAAGCATTACTGGGAACGAAAATTGATGTGTTTATTTTAAAAAGTACAATCTGGTTCCTTTGTATGAACACGAACTGAAGCAAATGAGTGGAAACAGATCCGATGTGTTTTACCAGGAAAAGCTATAAGAAGTACATATAAATATGCCTTTGAACTCAACCAAAATTTCAAGCGTTTAAATTCTGACCTCAAGAATTCGAATTCGGGATTCTTGTGATTTAGTTTTATGAAAGTAACACCTTTCTTCTGATCAGTATGTGGATCACGGGCAACAGCCCTGAAAGACAGGGGTCACATTGCCATTTTCCAGAGGAAGAACCTATTTGAAGGAGGAATTACCAAAATCCTTTAGCTAGGAAGAAGCAAAGCCAAGGCCGGGACCCCTGCATCATAGCAAAGTGCTTCACCGGACTTCTTACACATGATTCATCAGTTTACATTAAACTCGTGGCTTCTCCAAGGCATGCGGGCCTCTCTTTGTACCCAGGTGAGCAAATACGCCACTCTGGAAGGTAGCGTGGCTGTTTGCCTCACCCAGTGCCTTGTGAGCTGAAACTCATTGACACACTTCCAGCACCATCACAAGCAACACTTAAACATTTCAACCAGGTTTTTAAAAGCCATGTTTAAAGAAGAGAGATGCGACAGATGTGTTATATAAGGAGAGATTAGCTGGGCTTGTGTTAAGGACAGTGTAACTCCACTCTTTACAAGTCTGTAGATGTGCTGTGCATAATGTATGTTACGCACGCATAATAACACTATTGCCAGCAGCTAGGATTTACTGACAACTTAAAATACACTGGGCATTATCTTAATCCTTCATGGAAGAAAATGAATTTATTTAATTCTTCTGTCATAAACTCATATCTTCTGAAACCTTTATTTAAACCTTTTATTTTTTTTTTTTTAGAGGAATCCTGAAGTTTATCCGTTCAATAGTTGGCTCATATATTAGCAATAAAGCCACTCGACTTCCTCTGAGATAAAACCTCCATCTAGAAGGAAGCATGTTGTGACACTGTATGTTCTAAGAAGACGTAAAAAACATCCCACCCTGAAGGAAAGCTCATTAAGAAAGCTTCAGGAACCCTGAAACTAGACCACATTTGTGAGGTTTGCCGATCCCAAAGCCTGTATAAGTTGTAAGGACTGCTGAACGACTCTCTCTCAGAGCAGCCAGGATGCCTGAAAGAGATGGGACACCAGCTGAGCTGCCCAGAGGACTCTCAGACTAGACTAGCTGCCTGGAAGAGGTTTAGATCAACTGAGTCACTTGGAAAGGACAGTCCTCAATGTGTTGAGCTGCCTGCAGGCCATGCAGTATGCTCCAGGTTCCCAGATTTCTTGAGCTGTCATGAGCCCCACCCATGCTGGGGTGGGCTTTGGTGGTGCAGCTGTCTTTGAGTCATTTCTACTCCAGTAAGTAACTCTTCACCCATATTCTAATGAGTAACCCTAATAAAACACATTAGTTCACCCAGTTGGACTTCGGTGGTACTCTAACTTGATCTGTTGTAGAGTTCCTATCTGGAATGAGTAGATGTTTGTTTATTTCTCCCTAGGAATAGTGTCCAACAACAATCTGAGACATCAAATCCATCTCAGCTATAGCACCTATACACTGGATGATGTTTACTCTTATGTTTTCTGTGTGGCTGCTTTCAATTAAAATCAATCAAACAATGCCACAGATACCATACATTTTTGACTCAATAGAATGAGGAAAATATACTAAGCATATACTGCTGCTGGTGGGGACATCTGCCTGGAATTCAATTTTTGTCAGGTTTTATAAGCCTCTAGTCCCCTCCTGCTACTTTCTACCACAGATAATAATATCTGGCCTCTGTTGTGCTGCAAACCAGACACACAGTGTCAACAAGGCTGGTCTTGAACCGAATGTGACAACAAGTGTCATTGGGAAAGGAATGAGAGGAAGCAGAGAAGCCGAAGTTAATTCAAATAAAAGATAGTGATAAGTAATAAATAGTGATAAATAAATAGTGCCTTAATGTTGAAAAGCAATAATTGCAAAACGCATGTTTTTGTAGTTTTGTATATTCACATTGATACAGAGATTTGAAAAGCTGTTGTCAGTTTTGCTGCATAATTATCATTTTCAAAAACAGTTAACACCATGCATGAAGCACAGAAGCAAACCTTCACCATATTTCTGCAGTCTCTGCCAATCTTTTTAATGCTTAGACAAAATTAGTGTGTGTGTATGTATGCTCATGAACATGAAGTACCTTCCTTCAAACAGATGACTCAGCATCTTGCAGCCACTCTCTGCCACCTCGGGAACATGGGCATGCTTCTGCATCAATTCTAAGACATTCAGGTACACTCCTTTTGCCAGCAGGATTTTCCTGAAATTAACTATAAAGTGTTTTTCAAGTTACTTATAGAAATGGAAGCAAACATTTGCAAAAACACATATAACATATTTCATTAGCTACTTAAAGATCATTAACAGCTGCCTATATTTCTTAACAAATATGTCATTCTCTGTTTTCCATATTTATTAATTCTTTATTGAAGTTTCTATTTAATTTTTTATTTACACAGTAGACTGGTATTAATGTAATTAGTGTAGTAGAGCCCATAAGAAAGAAGTGTTTTGTAAGAAAATGTATATAAACAACACTCTCCACGATGAGAATGAAAATTAAATGTCCTTCTAATCTTTAAACTTCACAAATGACTAGACTTCTCTCGAGCTAAGATTCATAAGTAGGATAGACATCAGTGTGGACTAGAGCCACTGTACGCAGAGATCCAGGCCATCCCTCCATTGGTGATGGGAGCCAGGGACAGGCCTGAGGAGAAGGGCTACAGGGATGTGGAGCCAGTGGCCAGAGCTTACTGGTGATGGGAGTAGGGGAATGGCCTGGTCTGGAATGCCTGGACTACTTTGTACATCTCCTACAGTAGACTATGTATGTCATTTTCATGGATCCCATCATGCACCCAATGGTAGATGGTGTTGATCACGCAGAGTAACTCCTAAGTTTAGTGAACAACACAGTGGTCTTGAGAGCTGGTTTTACAGCATGTATACAGAAAACCTACATTGCAGGGAGACTGTCACATAGTAACCCTTTCTTTGCAGTGAAGTCCTTCACTAAACTCAAGCCCAGTGCCTTGAAGTATTTTGTATTAATTGTCTTGAAACTTTCACAGAAACATCAATTCCAACATTACAGACCAAAATCTAACATTTTTTTTTTCAAAATGACAAAAAGGGGAAACTTCAGAGGTTTCTAACTTGAGTTCTGGTTTTAAAAAGGCTTGTCATCCAGGCATGGTATATTCCTATAATCTCATCACTTGGGGGCCTGAGACAGAAGGATCAAGAGTTTGAGGATAACCTGGGCCACATAATAAGTTCAAGTCCAATCTGGACTAAATAGTGAGACTATTACCTCAAAAAAAGAAAAAACAAATAAAGAAATTGTGTTGTCAACCTCCAAAAAAAACAAAAAGTAGAACAAAATACAAGAAGAAACACATTTTAAAATAAAACTAAAACTTGAGAAGTCACACGTTCCAAGGTATCCAGAGCATCACACATTAAAATATGGTAATGAATTTTCATATTTTTCCACAGTGCCTATATCCTAACCAAGGAGAAACATCAGTGTGCATCATACTTCCCAGAAAGGCTTGTTCAAACACAGATTATTGGATACCAACTCCAGAGCTTATGCTTGGGTTGGTCTGTGTAGAACTCAGAGATTTTTAGAGTTTCTATGTAATTCTGCTAGTCCCCACAGAGCACATTTTCAGAATCCCAGCAAGGCAATGTGTAACTCAAAAATGGCAAACCTGACTGGGAGAAGGGTGGGCATCATGAAGTCCCTGCAGCATGTACAGAACAATTTCATGTTTTCCCATTCCTTGCAAAAGATTCTTGACCTTAATCTACTCCATTTTAGCAGAAAATTATCTGCTTTCAAAGGCAAATCACAAAATGCAAACTCCTACAGTAGTTACCTTTACTGATTGCACATTCAACCTTTATTTCTTCTGATTCCTAATATCAAATCCTCCTTCCCAGCTTAATTTTTTTGTCTTAGCTAACTCAAGTACCACATTCTTTAGTCTTTGTGTCTGCCTTCTGCATTAGAGTTTAACCCATAAGCCTAGAATTTTTATTTAATTGGCATACCACACAAGCCTAGATTGTCCAGTCTTTAGTACATGATATAAGCTCAGTACATAGTAACTACATTAATTTAGCTGATTAATTAAATGAGGAAGTCATCACAAAAGATGTCTGGGCCTACACCTTCAAATCTCCATGGTTCCAAGACCCCAGTTTTTTCCTCTCTACTCCTTCTTCCTACTTCTTCCTCTTCTCCTTTTCTTTTTCTTTGAGATACAGTAGCCCAGGTTGGCCCTGAATACACAATCCTCCTGCCTTAGCTTCCTGAGTACTGGGATTGTAGACCTGTGTCACCATTCCTGTCTAAGACCCCAATTCTGTTTATCAATCCAATCCTGCTGGAGGCAGGGAGGAGGGGGGACTGACCCCTCCTATCCCTTCACCCTTCACATTCACTGTCCCAAGTGGCTTGCAGTATGAATTTGGTGGTGGAGCTGAGCAAGGAGGCTGCTCAAGATTTTCCTCCTCTATTATACTAGAAATCCCAGGCTGGGCAAGGGCATCTAAGAACAGCCCATCTAGCAGGTGGCCTGGGGCAGAGTGGGGAACATCGAGGGCAGGAACTGATTTCAAACAGATGTCAAGCGGACTCACAAGGTCACTGCCCCTCAGAGGCTATAGCCAAAGCAACCCCAAGTCACAAAATCTTAATGACTGAGTGTGGGACCTAACAGAGTTTCCAAATTGTTAAGAACAGCAGCCCCATCACACTGCTGCTGCTTGGTGGCAAGCTTCACCTCCTCTGGGGCACTGTATACAATGCATAGTGACTTCAATGTAATCCTTGCCCAGAACTCCAGAGCTGCATGGGAACCTCCTTCGATGACTCAGTCCTGGGAGGGGCCCTGTCATCACTCAGGACACGGCTACTCCAAGCCTTTGTGTAATGTGCCAGATTCATTTTTAAATAATTAATTGTGTTCTTTAACAATTTCACGCATGTATGTGATGCATTTGATTACTCTCTCCTTTTATTAAAATGCCGCCAGAGAGATAGGTGAGAACATAGAAAATATAAAGGAGATATTTGCCCTCTTGACTTGACCTAAATGATAACGGGAGCAGCACACAGAAGTCGTATCTGTGTTTTTCACTTGCCTGGCTTTGCTGTGAAAATCTGGTGCTCACACTACTGTGTCTCAGATTAATCTTTCATATTATTTTTTCTGTTTCATTGCCTAAAAATATCCTGTAAGAGCTGCCAAGTCCTACTGCTTGATGACAAATGAGTTTTCCTGGCAAAGTTTCCTGTTCATGGGGTCAGGAATCTGAAGCAGTTTGAGCCAGCACCTTAAAGCTTAAGCATCCTTTCCAAAGCATATGAGCCACTTCCTCTCTGTAAGTATGCACAATATAATACTCAAAAGGATTATACATAAATGACCATTTTCAAGAAAAAAATTGTAACTATAAACATTTCGTTCTGGATAATTTTTACCAGTTTTTGAAATGGTGAATATCTCCATCAAATAGTCACACCCCTGTAAAGTTTATTTAAGAATATAACATGAATAAATATCTAATGTAAAATGGGGGCAATTGTTTTTAGAGGTGAAAAAAAAGCCCTATAAGAGTTCCAAAAATTCTAATAGTATATAAACTAAACATCAATCAACAGAAACTGGTTCCATATATATATATATATATATATATATATATATATATATATATATATATGTGTGTGTGTGTGTGTGTGTGTGTGTGTGTGTGTTATATATATGTACATATATAGATATATGAAAGCTACAAGCTATTAAAATGGCAATGAGAATAATAACAAATACATTTATTAATAAAAGGATGAAAATATAAAATGTATTTAAAATGGATAAATATTCCAATTCCTGCAAATATATAGCATGTATGTCATGAGTACACTTGTAGAAGTCCTGAAGAATACATATCTAAAAGTGTTTATTCTTTATCCTTTATATAGCAACATACACACTTCAGCTAGCTACATCTACATATTTAAAATTTTCAGAATTTATAGATTTTATAAGAAAAAAAGCACAAAATTGTTTCTCTGTATTAAAAAATCACAGTTTCCCCCTTACCATTTTGCTCCAAGAGAGTGGACAGTGCATGCGAAGCTGCTTGGAAGACATCTTTGGAAGAAGAATGCATCAGCATGGACAGCATCACTTCCCTGTGTGCAGGGAACCTTTCAAAAAGCCAACCACATCTCAGTTTGTAGTTTCCAGCTCCAATGCTCACCCTGACTAGAAACTCTAACAGTGCAGGCATGGAAGCTGAGCTGTATCCCACCTCCACTTACAATAGAAGCATAAGTTGAACAACTCTATATGTAAATGTTAGATTCAAGTGTATCAAACACTCATGTTTCTGTGTCTTCAGAAGCCTGTAAGCCATACAGAGGTTGCAAGCTTTGTAGACATATAACTAGGGGTAGTCAGACAGCTACGACGTTGCTATGGAATCACACAGGGTGGACATATAAACAGAGGTAGGTTACATCCCAGGAGGGATGGCTCAAACACCACAGGCTTTCCCCCTACTTCTCAGAGCAGGGCACAAAGTAAACTATATGCATTGCTTCCTTCTGGAGTTTTCCATTTAGTATTTTGGACTACATTTTTACTGTGAATAAATAAAAATGCACAACAAGAAATTGTGGCTCAGGATGCCACCATAGACTGTGACAACCAAACCATGACTCATGCAAGCCTTATCAATGTCATACATTTTTTAATATAGTAGGTGCACAACATATAAAGAAAAGAATTATAAATCACAGTGAGAACTGTCAGTCACAAAGCAGGATGAGGGAAGGGATTGGCAGAGGAACAATAAACTAGCAGAAGGCAATCTTTAAAAAAACATGAGGTGCTAGGAAGAAAAATATGAAATGAGGAAATGAGGGTAGTGGAAAGAAAGGGGGAAATAAATGCAGTGAAGAAACAGAGCAGATTTAAAGAACAGAGAAAATGAATGGTTTTTTTTTTCTTTCTAATGTATGTACTGGAAAGATCTCCAGAGTGCTGAGGACTATGTGTGCTGTGGATTAAGATGTATAAATCATGGCCTGAATCTGCCTGACCAGAAAGCTCTGGATCCTGATGTATCAGTTTTCAAAGGAGTCATTATCTCTTCTCCAGATGTTGAAGTAGCATCTGCTTCATTAATTCTCTTTTTTCCAGCAGTGGGCCATGTTGCAAATGGGCCTCTCAGGAGACAGGTCCACACTGTTGTGTCAGGTAGGACCTGCAGAGGAGGTTTCTAACTCGACACAGACAACCTGCTGGCGGGTGGCACAGAACCCGAGTGGCTCTGGGAGTGTGCTCAGCTGGCATGAATTAACATACATTTGTGCTGGTCAGCCAGAAAACTGAGGGACTCATTCTCCAGGATTCACACACAATTGAATGATTCATGATTCCAAATTTCTCAGTAGAAATTAAAGTGCTCTACACCTCAGTAGAGGTTAAAATGCTGTGCACCTCACCAGGAATGGATGCACAGGCCTGTGGTTCCAGCACAGGCTACACTGTAAGACCCTGTCTTGTGGGAAAACTAGACAAAATTATATACCCACCACTAACATACAGCAATGCTAGTGCCTAAATGCCAACATGAAAAACTATCAACGCCAGTTTCTATGCCCTGTCTGAAACAGAACCCAGGTTTTCTATAGCATCAAGTAGAAGTACTGACTGGCCATCTTCGTCTCCAATCTTCTCATGTAAACTGTTCTGGTACATAAGGAGATTATTTAGTGCCCAGCATGCAGCCTCCTAGATCAGGAAGGAAGAAGAAAAATGTATCAAAATAGAAATGATTGGAAAGCCTGTTTTTAAATCAGGACAGTAGCTCCGTGTCTGACCTGTACATGTTTGTTCTTCCGATGGCGCATCAGGGCTTTATAGCAGGGTTCCAACCAGAATAGCTTCTCAGTGTCCTCCTCATCATTGTTCTCCTGAGGCTCACTTCTTTCCTCCAAGTCTTGGTTTAAGAAGATGGTCTCAGCTTTTTTAAAAAAATTAAGTATGTATGTCTTATACATGCATATTATTACCAATAGCTTGAATAGCCAAGCCTAAGAGCAGCGTTTGAATGTTCTCAACAGAATGTTCTTTACCAATTGCCTTGGCTAACCATGAATCAATTTTTAATATTTTACACATGACATAACTCTGCTGTCTCACAACTAGATGATGTGGGTACCCACCACCCCAACCAACTAAAGTAGGGTCATCTAAAGTGATTAACTGGTTCTTGACATCTCACATGAACATGGATGCCCATACTTGGTGCCATGAGAGCATCCTTAACTGGTAGGAAGGAATCTCTGATTTAATCCTCAGCACTTAAAAAGAGAAAAGGGATTCCTGATTAGTAAAGTGACTCACTGAGGAGCGCTAGACAGCTGAGGGCAGAGATCTGTAAGGCTGCATTCTCTGGATACTGCCGGACAGCTTTCACCACAAAGACATGTACTTCGTTTAACACCAGGATGTTGTAGAAATTACCTAAAGTTAAGTGAGACATGAGGTAAGCTCTCACCCATACAACTTAAAATGCATTTACTTACATAGCAGTGTTTAAATCAATAAATCAATCTAACGACATAACAGCATATAGTAAGTCAGTAAGTCAACCTTTATGACACAATGGCATATATTAAATCAAAGTGACTTTTTGAAACTTTGGTCCCTACTATTGTCTGCCTTATTAGATAATGCTAGTTGAGTAAGACCAAAGAAGCGTCTGCTTAAGTCAGCTCTGACTCCTCACAGCATGGTACAGAAACAAGTGGGCATCTCTTATATGTGGCACTATAGTATTGTGAGTCATCACAATGTTCTCAGGATCAGCCAGCTTATACAACTGTGTCCTTCTTGAAATGCGACCAGCAAACATCTCACCATACAAAGGCACAGGCCAGCATGTGACCACTATGTTTCACTGGAAATTCTTTGTTGCTTTGTTATGTTTTCATTTTTAATTTAAGGTAAATTCTTTTTAAATATATTTTCAACTGAGACTAAAGCCAAAAAAAATTGTAGATACCTCTGGGTTATTATTTGCTGTTTTGATGTAATACAATGCTTAAATCAGGGCAAATGTCCATCCTATCTCATCACATTAATGGCATCCTTGCTGTGGAAGCCCACACCCCTTTCTTCTACTTCCTTGATGTGCACAGGACATGAACCATCCCTGTGTAACTCATTCCACTGTACAACAACACAGCACAGAACTTACACTTCTTAACCAGAGCTCAGTGCCAACTGACTGATTCCTCCACTGTCACCTCCTCTCCCCAAAGAGCTATGCAAAAATCCTCATTCAGAGCCCAAGTTTCCCCTTCCCTGGCTACATGATCCAGGATGAGACACACATTGCTAAGCCAGAGAAATGTGGTGGTGATAACAATACTCCATCATTCAAGAGCAAGCCACGAATCAAAAGTTTATGTTTATAAACATATATGTCTACGAAATTACTTGGGGATCTGTGAAAGTAAGGTGCAAACATGATTGCACAATCATATCTAACAGTCTACACATAGAATTTTAAATAATTGGTCATAAAGGAAAGAAATCAACTGATTGCTGTATATGAGAATATAACTCAAGTTTTAGAAACTCATTTTAACTGAATCTATCAAGGAGTTTTCCTAAAAGTTAAACCAATTTCTAAATTATACAGGGGACATAGGGTGATTGTGGACAATGAAAACACAACTTTGTATAATGAAACCATAAAAATAAGGGTTTTTTTTTTAATGGCTGAATGATCCTTCTCAAAGTTAGAGTGATGAAAAGCTAAATCTCTATGACAGTAGCCTAAATTTGAGTAAAATGTTGCTGATGATTCTTTAGGAGAAAGGCCATCAGAGCCAGTTTCCAGCAGTTAATATGCTACCTTATCTACCTTATCATTTAGTTGCCCTTTAGTTCATTATTCTGATCATAAAGATCTTGAGAACAATCCCCAAGGTGGTGATGTCATGGGGGGGGCGGGGGGGGGGGGACCACAAGAGCTGCAATGTGAGAGCCAATGAGTCTACAGGTACAGCTGTTGGAAAGCATGGCTTCTGCACTCTCTCCAAGGCAAAGGTCTGAACCTTCACAGCATAAAGCACTCCTTGTCACTCCTGTGCTCCTGACAAATGTCCCCAGTGAGGCATCTGCAATGCAAGGCTTTGGGATGCTCAGATCTTGAGCTCCACAGAAGAGAAACTCACATAAACAGGAGCCAATGAGCCTCAGTGACTGCCAGTCTATAAGCACGGAAGCCGAGATATCCATGGGCCTCACATACTAGTGACACCAGATATGGAATGGAAAACAACTGCACCAATGATTAAATAAACATTTTTTAAAAAGTAAAGTGGTGGAGGGTAAAATAAAAGCAAACCAAAAAAGGCAATCAAGGTTACCTGGCAGGTCCAAAAATAAGAGAATTATCAGAAATATATTTTTTAAATTAAATAAATCACCAAATTAAATTTGTCCTGGGAATAATGACTTATTGTTTGAAAAAAATCTATAGATTTAATTTCATAATACCAAAAGAAAAGGAGAAAAATCTTTACATGCATTGTTTGGTATTTAATAAAATTCAATGCTCATTTGTGATTTTTTTTTTCTTTAAAAAGGGACAGATGTAAAAGTGGAAGTAAGCAAGAAACAGAAGAAATGTTCCTAACTTTAAAAAAATGTCATAAAACAAGCTGATTTTGTCACTATGAAAATCATATGACACTCATTATTCTGGATGAGAGAATATTCAAAGTTTTATCCCTAAAATCGGGAGGAGGACAAGGATAGTGCCAAACATTGTTCCCATTCAGCATTGTGCCGGTGATTCTGGGTCAGGCAGGAAGGCAGGCAGAGAAGTAACGACACAATGAGTGGGACGGACGGATGCAGAGTGACACTGTTCACAAGCCATTAACTTATATAACCTGCATATATATGCAAAAAAGACAGACAAAATCATTTTCATTTCCTCATGCAGGCACAGTTCAGAGACATAATTTCAAAACAGACGCCAATTACAATTATAATGAAAATTAAGCACCTAAAATAAATAGTGAAGATACGTAAAATCTGCCTAGACTGTACAAAAGAAATGATAGTAGGGAGATGTCAGTTCTTCCTAAAATGATCCGTATACTTGTGTCATTTCTGTACAGATTCCATTATAGTTTTAAACTAGAAAAGTTAATTCTCAAATGTGTATGGAATAGTAACAAGCCAATGCAAAGCCCAGACATAAGACTCAAGAAGAAGAATGAGTGGGCACTTGACTTAGTGTTTCAGATACCAGATCTTAGAGAGCATCATAGAATGCTGATCCAGAGAAGTCAAATAAACCAAGGCAACAGAAAACCATCGGCAAACTCATATCCTCATTATGTATTCTAATGGGTTCCCAAAATGATGCTACAGTCTGGGTTCTATGATAGAATCACATCAAACATAGATATACAGGGTCTCTAGAGTACACTGATTTGATTCTATGGAGTGTATATCCAAAGCAGTATAGCCTGTCACATAGAATGAATATATATATATATATATATATGTATATGTATGTATGTGTGTATATATACATATAGAGAGAGTCAAATATGTGATTTATATATTATGTATTTAAATATTATGATATATAAACCATATATTTATATATTATAATATATCATTTATATATATAAACTTTTGAGGACAGGAAACATTTGCTAGCTCTGGTAACACACAAACTCTTATGTTGGGCGATAAGATCTTTTTTGGCTTTCTGCTTCATGTGTTCCACATAATTTATACTTACTCCTTTATAGTTAGCAACCATAGTTTAAACATAGCCCAATAAAGAAGCTCTCCTGGAGATGACTTCAGAAAATAAATGCAGAGTTCTCATTAATACCACCTGTATATATTTTGTGTTCCTTTCATAACCTTTGCTACTTCACAATATTTCTACTCAGTGTTTATCAAGATGCTACTTACTCACTAGAATAGAATACATGGAAGCTACATGCATATATATAATATAGCTTGTGATAAAAAATTATATGAATTATAACTCACCTAAGGTAAGCCTATGGAGCAAGGAACAGCTTACTTCTTGAATTTTTTCATTGGCAGGGAATGCTTTCATGGCTTCCACCACAATATTATAACACCTGACATTCCCACTCATGAGGACTTCAACATTGTTGCCTAAATTTTAAAAAAGAATCATAATTACCACAAGGGAATAAGTTTCTTCTTTCAAATACACATACAAATGAGTATTACATAGATCTGCATAATGGGTACAGATCCATATGCAAGTAGCACGTCTATCAAATAGCTATAAAGATTGCATGTTGTTAGTTGCTAACACAATAGGATGTAGAATTGAACGTTGGCGTGACTATAAATTATTTTCATTTGGTTCCTTGTTTTAAAATTTTAAAGTATCTGTAGGATTAATATTTTGGAAATTAACCTACCATTCTACCAAAAGCAATCTACAGATTCAGTGTAATTGCCATCAAAATTCCAACATAATTATTTACAAAAATTGAAAGAACAATATTCAACTTCACACGGAAACACACAAAAAAGCAGAATAGCTACCAATCCTTTTAATAATAAAAGAACTACTGGAGATAACACCATCCCAGATTTCAAGTTTATTACAGAGCTATAATAATAAAAACAGCATGGTATTAGTATTAGCATAAAAACTGAAATGATCAATGGAATTGAGTTCAGGACCCAGATATAAGTCCACACACACACTGGAAAAAACATGGCATTTTTAACAAATAGTGCAGATAAAACTGGTGGTTGCATATAAAAGAATGAACACAGATCCCTATGGATCATCCCACCCAAAATCAACACAAAATGGATCAGGATTTCAACATAAGACTAGATATCTTCAATCTGATAGAAGAGAAAATAGTAAATAGTCCTGAACTCATTGGCATAGGAAATGACTTTTTGAACAGAATTATCATAGGAACTAAGAACAATTAATAAATGTGACCTCATGAAACTGAAAATCTGTATGGCAAAGAATACCATCATTTGGACACAGTGACAGGGCAAAGAATGAGGAAAGGTCTTTACTGATTATACATGCAACAGAGGGTTAATAACTAAAATATATGAAGAACTAAGAAAAATCACGAACAACAAAGGAACAAGCCAATTTAAAAATGGAGTACAAAACTATGCAGAGAGTTTTCAAAAGATGAAACACAAATGGCCAAGAAACACTTAAAGAAATATTAAACACCCTTAGTCATCGTAGAAATACAAAGTAAAAGTATTTTGAGATTCAATCTTACCCAAGTCACAATGGCTATGATCAATAAAACAAATGACACTACAACCTGGCAAAGAAATGGGTAGGGGGAACACCTGTTCATTGCTGGTGGAAGTACAAACTTGCATGGTCACTATGGAAAGCAGTGTGGTAGCTCCTCAAAGAGCTAAAGATAAATCTACCACAAGATCCAGCTATACCACCCTTGGGTATACACCCAAAGGATTGTGAAATCTTACTACAGAAATACTTGCTCATCCATGTTCATTGCTGCTCTATTCACAATAGCCAGATCCTGGAAATATCCTAGATGTCCACCAACTGATGAATGGATAATGAAAACGCAGTACACCTACACAATGGATTATTATTCAGCTCTTTAGAAACTGAAATTATGAAAGTTTCAGGCAAATGGATGGATCTAGAATAAATCATCCTCAGTGAGGTAACCCAACCCCCCCAAAAAGACAAATACTGAATGTTTTCTCTTATATGTAGATTTTTAACTTTCAAGCTTTTGATATGTGTGTTATAATTGGAATAAGAGATTAGGTAACTAGAAAGGAACTACTGTGGAGAAGTAGTTCTCCAAGCAAGGAAAAATATAATATAGTGTCATGTGGTAATAAAGTAGAAACTAAAATGGAAAGTTAAGTAGGGAAGGGATGGGAGAAAAAGGTAAAACAGAGAATACAGAAAGGACAATTAACACTAAAATGCCATTTGAAAAATCATAAGGAAACATACTATAGAATCTTCCATATATATGAAGAGAATCCAAATGGAATTATCAAATAATAGATGAGACAGTGCCTCAACTAAATATCTTATTGCCAAGAAGTAAAACCTCCAGTGACAGAAATGGGTTACATATAGTTAAGTCATTGACCAAAGGGTCTCATGGAATTCCTCCCAGACATCATAGACTGTTGTCAAGGTTATTGGTTGCTCTCTACAACCTGATGGTAGGGCCCTGTTGCTGAAGACAACACTTACTTATGTCATCAAACATGGAGAAGTTGAGAAAGTTCCTAACTAGAAGCTTTATCTCTACTGACAGGCAATCATGGTACTAGAAGGCACTCTGCATGCTACCAGAGGAGAAAGATAACCATCAACATCACCCAACTACAAACCCTGCAACCTACAGTGACCTATCAGCATAATATACTCATGCAATAGTGGCATAAATGTTATTAGAGTAACCAACCACTTTGTTTAAAAATTAGATTTCAGACCCACTCCTTGAGATTAAACCCATACCTGACACTGCTAAAGAGGCCAAGAATCTCAGATTAGATAGATCATGGGCCTAAGGGCAAACCTAACTATTATTCTGCTATGAAACATAGCAACAAAATGATTCCTAATGACAAACTGCTATACCCATTGATCAATGTCTCATTCAACACTTATCAGAGAAGCTTCTTCTTGTTGTAGTAGAAGGTTATTAACACAGAGACCTACAACTAAACAATGCACAGAGAGTGACTTTGAAGCACTCAGTTTGTCCTACTTATGAATACCATTGCTATGATTAAACACCATGACCAAAAGCAAGTTGGAGAAAAAAAGGATTTATTTGACTTCTACCTCCATACCATAGTCCATGAATGAAGGAAGTCAGGACAAGAACTCAAGAAGGGATGGAACCTGGAGGCAAGAGGCCATTGAGGGGTCCTGCTTACTGGCTTGCTCATCATGGCTTGCTCAGTCTGCTTTCTTATAAAACCCAGGACAGCCAGCCCAGGGATGGCACTACCCACAAGGGGCTGGGCCCTCATCCATCAATCACTAACTAATAAAATGCTCTATGGTCAATTTTCTGGTTTATACAATATATTTTGATCATGTTTCCCCAACTCCCAACTCCTACCAGAACCTCCCTACCTTCCTACCCACCCAACTTTATGTTCCTTCTCTCTTTCAAAAAATCCTAATAAAAGCAAAAATCAAAACAAAAAAAAGCAAATGACCAATAAGACCAAAAATGCCAAAACACAAAGTCCACAAGCATAGAACTTTTTTTGTGTTGGCCAAATACTACTTACTGGGCATGAGGCTTGTCCTCAAGTGTTGTCCATATACCCAGTGACATTCCACATGATCAAAATATATTGTGTGTAAAAACGTTTTATACACATAATTTAAGACAAAGAAAGCAAAAAATTGAGGGTTTTGTACAAGTCTAAAAACAGTCATATGTATTTCAAATAAATGAGCTCGGAGGTCTACCCCCTGGTTCGAACATTGATTATGGTTTTTGCAATGTCTTTTCCTCACCCAAGGGAAAAAAAAAAACCTCAAGATTATGTCATACATTAGAACAGTGAAAATACACTTGGATCTATTTCCTCCATCCTAGAGGAGGAGCCAGCAAAGAGGCAGAAATCTTGAACTTCCTGGAGATGGCAGATTGGAGGTGGACAGATAAACACAAAGACAAGTACATGAGCAAGGGGCTGACATGAGTCAGGCAGAGAGGAAAGAAAGGAGCCACGGGGGG
>CABHPP010080664.1:0-22224 GCA_902168425.1 Peromyscus attwateri | reverse complement strand
ACACACACACACACACACACACACACACACACACAATCCAAATATGAATTAATTAAATGAATCAGTGAATGAAGAAGTCTAGCATCCACAGAACTACACACACACACACACACACACACACACACACACACACAAATCCAAAAGGGACGCATTGCAGCTCTGCACATGCAAATCAGAAAGCGTGCAGAGAGGGTACTCACAAGGAACCGCCAGGGAATGCAAGCAGGAGAGCACATGAAACACAACGTCCTTGTCCCCTTTGAAGTTGCTGAGTGTGGTCAGCAGCACCATGTAGTCTTTGCTCTCAACGAACTCCATCAGTTGTTCCTCGGAAACTAAACAGAAAGAGAGAGAAAACACATTCACATGCTTTAAGATGATAAAAAAAACCTGTAATTCTTGAAAAATGCATTGATAAATACAAAGCATTCACAAAGACAATACACTTAATAAAAAAAAAGTGTCTCTGCCCCACAGGCAGAGGAATTTAAAACATGAAATCAGTTTGAAACTTAATTAAAAGAGTTCTGTTCTGAACTGGTTATATCATCTTCTGAAATGAGAAATTATAATTCTCAGGGGAAAAAAAAGAAACATATTTGCAATTTCTTTAGGGGAAGTCTACAGCAACCTAACAGGTACAATAAAGATGATGTACTGGAAGGAACATTCTATGATTCTGATGGTTGATGATAATGATGGTCCATCGGGATGAACATCCTATGAGTTACCCACTGCTAATAAAGACCCTTTGGGATGAGCTACTATGATTTTGGCTACTGATAATGAAGATGACTCATTAGAAATGAATATAATAGTGACCTGCTGATTATGACTAGGTTTTCTATTTTACTTTTTAAAAAATTATTTGTATTGTGTGTGCCTGTTTGTCAGTATGTACAGCACATGCCTGAAGTACCCAAGGAAGCCAGAAGAGGTGGTCGGATCACCTGAAGTCACAGGTGGTTATAAGAAACACTGTGTAGTTGCTGGACTGGAATCTGGGTCCTCTGCATGAGCAGCAATTGCCATCTCTCCAGTCCCTATTTTTGGTATTTAAAAGCTAGGGATTTATGGTTGACGGCTGAAGGGAGACACAGCTAAGCATTGCAGTTCAAAACTTCTTAACTGCAGCAAATGGTAAGTGATTAGACTTTAAAATACTCTGTCTTAATGGTTTTCCATGAGAGATCAAAAACTGTCATTCATTTTTTTAGGTGAGATTATCTTTTAAAATTGACATCCTTTTATAATCAGAGTATGTTGAGCTCCATTTGGAGTCATTTTATTAAGTGGGAACTTCAAAAAAAAAGTTTAAAAATCCAGTCTGTTTGGTTGAGAATGGTATCAACAAAATGTTAGAAAATTCAGCTCTTTATGAGCAACCTTCATTGTTTTCAATTGTATACCGGCCTATCCATGTAAGGTAATGTGAAACTGGTCAGATTTGTTCAATTAATGATAGATACCATGGGATCTTTACATTTAATAGTGTAGTTTCCACAATGTCCTTTTAATTTTTGATAAGCATCTTTATTAACTAACTTTTCAAGATTAACTTTATTAACTAATTACTGTCTCAGGGAACTTGATACTCCTGAAAAAAGCCAAAAATTGTTTTCTTCTTATATTTATAAAATATATAACATGATGTAACATAATATAACCCTAAGTATTAATGAACGTTGGATTAAGATTCTCCTGTTTAGCAATCATTAGTCTGTGTCAATCTGTCCTGGAAGGACACAGAACTTATGGGAGCATAGTGACAGCCTCTTTTATGCGTAAGAACTTGCCCAAACAGAAATACAGAGTACAGGTCCTGTGAGACAACAAATTTCAAATTTTATCCTTCAATTCTTATCAAAGTTTAGGTGCAAGATGTAACACAGAGAAGGCAGCCTGAGACACATGAAATTCTCATGCTCTTCATAGGCAGTGAACTCTCCTTTACAAAGTCAAAGAGCTGGGTCCCCAACCCAGTAGCAACCACTGTGTGCTAACTAACTGCTAACCTCGGACAACTTGCTCATTTCTCCAACCCATTTCCTCATCAAGTCAGTAAAAGGATTGGACAAAACCAGCTCCAACAGTGTGCAATCATTTGTTATCAGTTTCGAGCCTGCTGTGAAACTGCCGTGTTTCTCAAGGACACTCTGCATTCACTCAGTTCTCTAGGCAGAGCCTGTAGCCATTTCAAGTCTGACGAGATTCAAAATCATAACCCCATTTTAACATGTACTTGACTTCATTGTTTTCTTTTTTCTTCTTAACACCCATACAATCCAGTTTGCAAAGTGAACCTCAGGCCCAGTTATGCAATGGAAGGAAGTCTACCATAACCACATGATTTATAACCTGTGAGTGAAATTCACACCACAGGAAGAAGCAATGTTACCAAACTAAGAGACTAGCAAAGCTTATTTCACTTTGTAAATACTACGATTGTAGATAATTTTTTGTCTCATTAATTCTATCCAACTTTTCCCAGTACAGGCCATTCTCCTTATAAATACCTCAAAATAAAGAATTTACACTTTTAAATACCTCTCTCAAACAGCACATGTAAAGTCTTGCATCCAAGTTTCTGGACTTCATCATTGGCTGAATATGTGTGCATGGCATCAAAAATTAACAAGAAAACATCACATTCTTCTTCCAGTATCAGCAAAGTGATTTTACCTAATTTGAAGAAAACAATGTGCTGTAAGTAAATCGTTGTTTTCAGCAGTGGATACATTAATTTTTGCATGAGGCCTATGAATGTTTTATGGACTTTTATTTTTGATAGACCACTTCATTGTCCCAAATGTTATCCATAGCAAATTCTTTCCACAAGAAATAAATCCCCAACCACTTTACTGTTGTGGGATCTCTTTCTGTATGCTGTGAATATGTGTGGCTCCCACTGAATAAGAAATAAAGCTGTTTTGGCCTATGGCAGGAAAGCTTACAGCCAGGTGGTGAAATCCAAGCAGAGAGACAGAGAGAAGAAGGGCAGAGACAGGAGAGATGTGAACCTGCTGCCCAAGGAACAACAAGATGTCAGCAGACCGGTAACATCACAGCCACGTGGCAACACATAGATTAATAGAAGTGGGTTGAGTTAAGTTATAAGAGCTATCTAGCAAGAAGCTTGAGCCACAGGCCATACAGTTTGCAATTAATATAAGCCTCTGTGTAATTATTTTATAAGCAGCTGCTGGACCACGGGTGGGAGGGATTCATCCGGACTGTTGGGCAAGAGAGAAGTTTCCGTCTACACTTTACTACACTTTTATAATTTTTGGGCACATCACACCACACACACAAAGCCTAGGCCTCCTATCCTATAATCTTGAAATACATTCCTATCTTCCCCTAGACCATTACCATCTAAATATTCTGTGGGTGCCCTCGCTCCTGGTCTTCATCAATGAGACTATCATCTAACTGCTACCCAAGAGAAATTTCCCAGTCCTTATCCTTCCGAATTCCTTCTCTCTTCCATTTTCAATGACCCAACTCATTTCATCAAGAGCCAAGCCACTCAAGTGTTAGCTCTTCAATACTCGAAAACTCTCTCTCTCTCTGAGGAAGTTAGTTCAGCTTTCCTAGCCTACTCAGGACCTCTTCCCATCTCACTGAGAATGCAGAAATAGTTGCTTAATTGCTCTGCTTACTCTCAACTTCTACCTAACTATTGATAGTTCACCCCCTGCATTGTATTTCTAAAACCTAAATGTGATCCTTGAAGTCCCTTGGACTCTTCTAAGCCCTTCTCTCACTCATAAGTACATCAAACCAGATCCTTTGCATATCCTACTATATCAGTGTCCTGAGCCCATGCCTAACTCAAGTCTGGATATGCTATACCCATTGTTCCCTTAAATCTTTCCTCCAATGCCTCTTTGAACTTGCATTAGAATAGCACTTTCCTGCCCTAATGTAAGGTGGAGCACAAATAGCATCCATTCTGTCAACAAAAGTAACTGTCATGGAATAGGGGTGGTAGCAACAAACACAGTTTTTAACTAGGTTTGTGTGTGTGCATGTGACATTGGAGACTAAACTCAGAGCATACATGCTAAGTTGGGGCTCAACTACTAAGCTAAACTCTGAGCCTCATAGTGATTGTTTTTCTCATAGCAATGTGTCAGTCACTAGTTGATCCTCTTCATTGTAACACATTTAATCAACCTCACAAGATAGGTCCAAACCCCAATTCAAGAATCAAAAAACTGAGGCACAAAGAGGTTAAGTAATCCAAGTGACTTTGCCAAGTGCTCAATAGCTAATTGGAGGCTGAGCTGAATTAAAAATTAAAAGGTCAGCCAGGTGGAGTGGTTTACAGTGGTAACCCCAGCATTTGGGCTGTGGAGTGCTGAGACGGGAAGATCGTGAGTTCCAAACAAACCTGGGCCCCAGAGAGAGTTCAAGGCCATTCTGCTCTCTGAAGTGAGACCCTTAATCAAAAAATCAAATTGCACTCCAACAATGTTAGACTGGTTACTTACATTTGTAATCCCCACACGGGAACTTAGCTGCTATCTCCACTGTGGTAAGTTTCATCATATTTCTCTTAGAGTAGTTTTCTCACTACACTTCAATCATTTCTCTAAATGCATTATCCCATCTGCCTAGGCAGCCCTAGCCACATATGTTTATTAAAATTCAAACTGAATGATAAAAATTAAATAAAACTGAAGTCCAGTTTTTCCTATGTCAAATGTTAAACTGTTGTGTAGAGCTACTTGCTCTGACCCTGGGCCACGAATGGACTATTTCCACCACTGCAGAAGGACCACTGCAGCGAGTGCTCAATTGTGACAAATGAAAATGAGGCAAGGAAAAATTTAAGTTCCTAAGGATAAGGGTTAGATAATAGAATTAAAGGCTCTTTAGGACTCTCCTGTCTGCTGTCCTCTTTGCTCTGGTCCTTCCTTATACCTTCTCTCTCCTGAGAGTCTTCATTAGCATGATTAATTAGGACTCTAATGTCTCACACTCCCTATGCAGCCTCCCTTCTATCTTCTAAGGCCTCTGAAGCTGTACACACCACATGAAATTCTCTTGACCTCAAAATGACCGCCCATTCATTGAACAAAACTCCCAATCATCCAGGATTGTGTCTTTGACAATCACGGCCAACTATCAGGGCAATGATCACAACTATGACACCCTCTCAAAATCTCAGCTTGGGTCTGTTAGTCTCTTGGCAGAAAGTCACCTGAGGCAAAGAGTCTGGTGTGTGGAGTCACACACTGATTGTGTCACTCACTTGGTGGCTGAGGCCACCTCTCTGCTCATCCGTGTTTCTCACCCAGAAAGATAAGGAAAACGCCGCCTGTCTGGGGTGACATAGGTTTGTAAAGCATGTTACATCTCGCAAATACTCAAGAAACACTGCTACCTGCTTTATCAAAGGCAAACTGCAGAAAAGACTTGGAGGGCATACACAGAAAGAGCTACCAGGAACGTGAATTATGGGAGCAGATTTTGGAAGCCAAGTTAGAACTAGGAACACGGGAGGGACACACAAACAACATTCAGAACCAAGATGCTGGGTGACCTCTGAGAGACAGAGAAACAGGTAGCATGGAGAAGACAGACATAGGAAAACTCTCTAGAACTCACAGGTGATTAGAATACACACTGACCCAGACAACCATGAAGAGCAAGCATTTTCAGTGCTCACTCACCCGAATCTAAGAGGAGATCTAAGGCTTTTAGTCCAACTGTTGACACGTTCACATTGGCATGGTGAACAGTTAACATCTTAAGAATCAGCCTGGAATAAAAACAAAATCACAGGACAATGAAAGTCATACAGCAAAGCCAAGGAGACTCCCCAGTGGGAAAGCACTTGATGCCACACCCAACAGGCTGAGGTCAATCCCTGGAGCCCTCATGGTGGAAGCAAGAACAGATGTCCACAAGTTGTCCTCTGACTCCCACATATGTGCCATGGCATGCATGTCCCCCCCACACACACACAAAGGTACATACATACATGCACATACATACAAAGTCAATAAATCAATAAAAGCATTTTGACACAAGTTCTTACTCTGTAGTCTCAGCAGGCATGAAACTCTCTATAAAGTTCAGGATAGCCACAAACTCATAGAGATCCACCTGCCTCTGCCTCTCTAGTACTAGGATTAAAGGTGTGCACCACCATGCCAACCTAAATGTAATTTTTTGTTAATGGAAGTTTGGACTCAGGGATTTGGTAACGTCTAAAACAATATTTGAGTACTGTTTTTCACTCACCTATACACTTATTGTATTTTGTTCTGTTCAGCAAAGCTCATATGATATATTTCCCCTTAGTACAAACTTAAACCAAGCTTATAAAACTGACAGCCTTGGAGTGTAGCTCAGTGGCAGAGCACTTGCCTAGCATGCCCAAGGCCCCAGTTTCCATCTCCACCAGCATAACAAATACAAATAAGTAAATGAAACAACCAGGAATACGATTTGCCTCCACTGTGGCAAATACTTCACATGATTCCGTGTGTCAAATTAACAAGTTAAATACATTGAATCTATACACTTTTCTAATTATCAAGCATATCTCAGTAAAGTTGGAGGGAAACAGAGGAAGAAAACAATACATTTATTAGTGCATGTAGTACAGTGACAGAGTATTTGCCTACTAGACACAAGGCCTGCGGACTTACCCACATCACTGGAAAGAGTGAAAAGACTTAGGAGGAAAGTATTATTCTGTGTCTCAACAGAAAAAGCTAAGTCCTGCTTATATTTCACTAAATGGCCCTACTTAGTCATTAACACACAAAGCACCACAAAGAGTATCCACATCCAGAGGAGATACCTTGGCTACGTCATAAAGAATTTATGAATTATATGTCACACATGTTGATATATTAACATACAGGAAGATTGAATAAAGTTCATTCATATATAACCTTAAGGATCTACTTAAATATTAAAATTATTGATCCCTACTATGTTTGATAAAATAATATTGCTTTATATTATATATATATATTATATATAGTACTTTGATAAAGTAATAATGAACTCATATCAATAGTACCTGCTCTCAAATTCACTTGCTTTTAATCTGTATTAGTTTCAAATGTAACCTTTAACCATTTCCTGCCTGGTGGTGGTTGGTTTTATAGTGTTGGAAGAAGACAGAGTTGGTGCCATCCACAGCCTCTTTTATATTTAAAAAACAAGCCCTTTGGTCTCCTAGTAAGGTGAAGGACTATTGATATCTCTACCTACCCATTCTAGCCCTACCCCTCCCTGTTCCATTCTGTTAGAACACAGTCCAAGAATGGAGTTGTGTAAGGGGAATTCTGATTGCTTGTGAGAAAACTCCAAGAGAAAAGGGACAAGAGTCTTGTGACCTCAGTTTCTCCAAAAACATGGAATTGTTCTTGGAACGTGTTTTTGTGCCCTTCTGGGGTATAGCAGATAAGAATGAGTTTATTTCAAATTACTCATTTCAATTGGATGTTATTATTTGTTTATTTGCCTCTATGGAAAAACATGTGTTGTGATTGTATACTATACTCATGTGACTCTTCTTGACCCTCAGGGTATAAACTGTCTAATGCTCTCAATAAAGTTGGCTATTGCATGAGACTTTAGTCTGCCTCATTTTTAGGCTCTGCTCTTGCAGGTTCACACCATTAACTAGAGCAGTAAACACATTCTCACTATCCTTCACCTGACTACTACAGACAGGATTCCCTCTTTGGTATTCGTCAATTTTGGAGGGGAAAAGTTTGGCCACAGAGGAAAAAGGTCTTACAAAATGTTTCCCAAAATGTTCTAGTGTAGAGAACAGGGTTTCTCCCTTTGTCACAGGCCCAGATCTCACTTAGAGCAGGAGTGCAGACAACCAACGGAGGTGGAGGGATGGACTTGAGTGGGTAAGCAAGAGAATGGGTGAGTGGATACATAAACAATATTTCCCAAAGAAATAGTTTCCCAGTTCTCCCCAAATGGTAGGTTTGTTCTGGAATATGAGGAGGTGAGTCTTCCAGCAGCAGTCTCTGATATTGTAGATTAACTAAACCTGAAGAAAACTGGAAAATCTCAAACAAAGGGGAAATTTTAAAATCAGAATGACTAATAATTACAAGTATACTGTAGGTAGGTCTTCACTGAATATTACAGAACTGACACAGGGAATTTCAAAAATTAGTTTGAAAATGGCTATTTTTCTCAAACTATACTCTTGAGAGGGTAGAGACTAAAAACTAGCAACACCTACATGTTAGAAGTGGAGAAACATGTGAACACTAAAGTCGATACTAACTCCCTAAGGAACAGACACACTGTTCTACCCCATTTAAATTTTCTGATAAGAGTTATAAAATTCAGTTTTTAATAAAACATACTTTTCTCAAGCAATGTAGCATTGGAAGTAAAATATCTTCCTAACTGTGGCCCTAGATATGAGGGTACCTAATGACAGAGGATATTTTTATAAATCTCCAGAAACTAAGCTACTTTTTAAAAAAGATTTTCCTAGATACAATTTTTTCTTCAAAAATTCTTACCTAATTATGGCTATAAATGTGGTCTTATTAGAGACACTATGTTGAGACTTCAACCAAATGACTGGTAAACAGTCACCTAGACTGTGCTTCAGAGGGCTGAGAGGGATTCATTTCCTCTTTTCTCTTCCTCTTGAAAGCCAGTCTACTTTCACTGAGATTAGTATGCACAGACACATGCAAGTGTGCACATGAAGACAGTGGAGCATGACTTTGAAATGGATGCTTACAGAAGTAACTTCTTAGTTGCCATTATTTTTAAAGAATTCATGGATTGTATCAGTTCTACCATAAATAGGAAAAAGCTCATCTTGCTTTGTCTTAAGTCATTCTCAAAAATCTACAAACTTAACCATTTATATAATCATAGAACCATGTTATTAAAATCATCTCACCTGATGTTCTACCATCAATTTTAGTTTTCTAGTTCACAAATCTAAATTTAAAGATCTTGATAAATATAAGTTATTGATTTAAGAAAAACATATCTGCTTTGAAGGAATTTACCAGAATGGTTTTGGATGGCAAAGGGTGTCATACACAATTTTTCAATGCTGTTTATTTTCACACATCTGTCATACTTACTGATGAATGCCAAGGACCTCCCAATCACTTCCAATATCCTGAGGTCCTATTAAGCTCGGCAATGTCCCTGGGCAGACTTCTATTAATTTGCACAGAAGTGACCAACCCACCTGAAAGCAAGAAAGGTAAACATTTACTTTTTTTTCAAGATAGTGTTTCATATACCCCGAGCTAGTCTTGAACTCATTTTGTAGCCACAAATGACTTTGATCTTCTGATCCTCCTTCCCATCCAAAATGTTAGCATTACAACCATGTACCATCACACCCAGTTTATGTGATGCTAAGGATGATTGAACCCAAGGCTTCCTGTATGAGAGGCAAACACTGTACCAACTGACCTATGTCCCCAGCCCCACAGCCACATTTTTAAAGGCTTGTAGTAGATGAGCCAATCATGAGTCTGTTTTTTTAGTAGAACAGATAACTATATCACTTTTAAATAAGCATTTTAAGACAAAACCCTAAAATGCTTTCTGAGAAATGAAAATAAGGTGTGTACTTTGACCACACATTGCTTTAAAACCACATGCAACTGGAACACAAAAGTATTATGACATTCCTGAATAAATGGATATCCTTATTATCTAAATCAAACAAAATAAAGAACAATTTGAAAGGACACACTAAAATTATTAAGCAAGAATGGCTATACTTGCACCTTATTACTTTTTAACATATAAATATCTAACTTAATCTTTCCCAAGAATTCAAGATTTTGATTATAGAAGAAGAAGGGGCTTGGAATGGAGAACTAGAGGAAGCTGGAGATTTTTATGGCAACATGAAATGACTGGCCTTGAGTAATAGAGGCCTATGAGCAGTACTGTCCTATGATTGAACCTACATCTGTTACTAGAAAAAGAAAAGGAGCTATAATAGGAGGCAGAACACCTAAGTGCCCCTTACATTCCCCTCAATGTCTAACTGTGAACTGTGAGGCCCCAAGTATCCTAAAACTCTCCACAGTTACATGCGGTGTAAGAGTTTATTGATGCATCTTACATACGTCTTTTTAAGATTTGTTCATTTTATGCGTTTGAACGTTTTGTCTGCAACAGTGCATATATGACACTGTTGTGTCTGATTCCTTGAGGTCAGTAGATGGTGCCAGCTCTCCCATGCTCTAACATGGGAGCTCTGAGAAACACTGGGACTAAAAAGCAACTCAGGAAGGAAAGGGTTCATTTCATCTTACAGCTTCCAATCTACCACCAAGAGAAGCTGAGGCGAGAACTCAAGGTAAGAACCTGGAGGCAGGGACTGAATCAGAGACTGTGGAGAAAAGCTTCTGACTGGCTTGCTTGGTTTGCTGTCTTATACAATCCATAACCAATCCCCAGCCACCTTCCCCAGAGAAGACATTGCTCACAGTGCACTGGGCCCTCCCACAATCATTAATTAAGAAAATGTCCTCTAGACTTGTTTATAGGCCAGTCCAATGGAGGTATTTTCTCCGTTGAGGTTCCCTCTTGCCGAGGACTCTAGTTTGTGTCAAGTTGATGAAAACTAACAAGTACAGGTGGTACTGGAATTACACATATGGTTGGAAACAGCCATATGTGTGCTGGAAATCAGACTAGGGTCCTCTGAAAGAGCAGCAAGTGCTCTTGGCCACTAAGTCATCTCTTCAGCCCCCATTTTAAAATGCCTTTGCACAGTCCATTAGATATGACTCCAACATCAATAAATCATTCTTTCCCTCGGAAAAAAAAAATACAAACTCCCAATTCCAACTCAGAGATCAGCCCACCCTTCCCACTACCGCTGTAAATCTGAAAGGTCATCCATTCTTCCTATGTGCTAAAGAACGATATTTGATATGATCAAGAAACAAAACAGAAAATTTCTATCAAGGTAGCACACAGGTAATGAAATGCACAATTAATGAAAGCGTGTCTGAGACACATGACTTATGATACATGTTAAAAAAATATGAATCCTGCAAGTAAGATTGACTGTGAGTCAGAACTACTTAAAGGAAGGCAAAATGTGGCAGAGGTAAGACTCCAGCCATAGTTCAAAGTTGATGAGCCGTAAGATGAGTGGGGAGCCAGTGACAAGAACTGTGTGCAGGGGAGGGGACTGCAGTCGGATAAAGCTGAACGAAAGAGTGAAGATTCAAAGAGCTGAATGGGACAGTGAAAAATTGATATCCCTTTACTGAGCGGGAGTGGCACACGTCTGTATGTTTGCATGAGCAGATAGGAGGCACCTCACAAAGACAAAAATCCGTGTGATCTCTCCAGTCCCATCTCTTTACAACGTTGTTCATGCTAGAGTCTCTTTACTATACTATTTTTGAATTAAGTGTGAATTGCCTCATGTTGCCACTACTTCCCTTCAAATAATTGCAACTTCCTTTAAAAGACAGAAATCTCTAACAGTCATTTTTTTTAACCCATGTTTAAGTTGGTACCCTCTTCTATGTAAGCAGAACAGACATCAACAATCCAGCTGTCTTAGAAACCAGCTGTTTCTGAGATTTTAAAAACTCTTTGAAGCCTTTTCCCCCAGGCATTTAAAAAAGTAGCATTCTGATGAGCTTCTAATGAGGAAATGCATTATAGGATGCTAAATTCCTGTCCGTACCTGTATATGGCTGACTCACTGAGAAAACCTGCTTTGTTCGGGTTGCTAAAGCTACAGCATCAATAACTGCTTGGCAAAAAGATCCATTCGAGCAGCTGAGCCTGCAATCCATGAGTGGTGCTTCCATGACTAAGCGAAATCTCCAGCAGTAAAGCAGGGGTAACAAGCGATGCATTAATCTTTCAATTAGGAACTTATCCTTCAGAGAGACAAAGTTCTTACCCTGCACAGTTATGGTCGACACAGCTTTTACTCTGCTATAATTTGCTCTATAAACCCAAGCATCCCATTCATGAACAAGTGGAAAAAGTCAAAGGGTTGTAGAACACTTAACACACTTCCATTTATTTGGTGGTCCTTCTTCAAAGGTTGGAACTACTTGGAAAAAGAGAAGTAACATTGGGAAGCAGAGGAAAATGATTGACAGGACGAGGAATGCACAGTGCAAGCTTGACAGCAGCGCTCCAAGAACTGCATTTTCAAAGAAGCACAGATAAAGAAAAGTGTAAAACTCCAGAGTCTGCAATATCACATTGAATGACTCTAACAAGAAACCTTAACATGCATTTCTGAAGAAAACTCCTTACCAAACTCCTTACATTCATGGAGAGATCTTCATTTGGCACTTCTAGCTAAGTGAATGCAAGAAATAGGAAAGGATACTCTTACTAATTATGTGAATACCAATTATGTGAAGAAATTTAAAAGAAAATATTACTTTCCCATAGACTTGAAAATCTTGGTAGAGAGAGAACCCTTTCTACATCCCTTTGATAAGACCAATGATGATGTGGCCATTGTCCATGCTCATAGGACCCATGCTGAGCCATTGGGCTTTTGCTCCATTACACATCTTATGAATTCAACACCAGCTGGTGGAGATTTTAAAGGCATGAAGGGATTTGAGTCCTCACTGTCTTACAAGCTCCCCCAGGGACTACTTACTCTTAACTGAATCAAGATGAAGGAAAAACATTGGTCAGCTTTCTTCAAAGAGCAGTGAGATTCCATTAAGAATCTACTACTGTAATATACATAAAGCCCTTCACAGATAGATACAAATAGAACATCAGATGTGCTGATTTTCTTCTTCTATATTACCAAACTGAAGGCTGTTCCTTTCTAACACACTTTGCTGCCCCTGCCCCCACCCAAACATCATAGCCATTGCAGACAAGTGTGTCCACGCTTGGGCATTTTCTATAATCAGGAATTAGAATGTCCTGGTTGGGCGTGTAGCTAGCTCACTGGTAGAGCATTTGTCTAGTATGTACAAAGCCATGTGTTTAATTTCTAGCATCAAAAAAACAACAAACAAACAAACAAAAGAGAGAGAACTGGGGAGGGGGGAGGAGAAAAAGGAAATGGAGGAAGAGAAGAGAAGAGGATAAAGAAGAAAAGAGAAGGGGAGGGGTGGAAACAGACAAAGAGGACAAAGAAAAGAGGGGGAGGGAGAAGTGGGGTGACAGGAAGGAGGAAATTAGAGTGTTTGGGGATGTAGGTCAGTAATCAGTGCTTTAGCACGTTCCAAGTCCCGGATTTTGATTTTCAGCACAGAGAAAGGAGGAGGGGAGAGACAGAGATGGCACAGAGACAGACAGACACAAGAGCAAGAGACAGACAGACAGAGGAGCAAGAGAAGAAAGGAGAAAGAATCAAACAATGGATGTGTTCCAGACTCCCCTGCGTTCTCAAGTCAGCTACTCTCTTCTGGACCCTGCTGACTGAAAAAAAAGGGTCCAGTTTTCCCCAGCTTTTTTTTTTTTTACCAAGCAGGGGTGAGTCTACCAATTATAGTGCTTGGTAGTGTAGGCAACCAGAATTAGACACTTTTGAATATGAAACAAGAAGGATGCTGTAGGTGGCGAGCAGAAAGCTCCTTAAAAATGATTCATATTCCTTGGGTAAATTTCAGACTCGGAGTGCTAAAAAGAACAATATCTTTCTCATGCCTCCATCTTTCTCTTGATGTTGTTTGGTAATCACCTGAAAATCATTAGCCAGATAGAAAGCAATTCACATTTGGAAAAATACATTATTGCAGACATAAGTGTGCTTGTATACAAGAAAACTAAAGCCAGGTGTGATGGCGTACACCTGTGATCATAAGCAGTGGGGAGGCTGTGGCAGGGAGATGGCCAGTTCCAGGCAGTCTGGGCTTTACTGTGAGAACCTGAGGGGGGAGGGGAAATCTGGAGAGTGAAATAAGCCTTACTTCTGTCTAGTTACCCGAAGCAATATGAAGGAATATTCTCACTTCAGCTCCACAGAGTTCCCTACAAGTCTTAGTATTGGGATGACAAACCGGATTTCAATTCCCCAAATCACAAAACTCCAAAGGAAGTTAGTACCTTCAGAAGTAATTCTGTCTTGACTGAAAGATACACTTCAATTATCTGGGGCCGCTTTGAAAATCACATTTAATTACTTAGCCTACTTCTGGACTTTCTGTGACACAGATACTAGAAGGTACACATTTTTGTATCCGTTTTGAGGGACAACAGCTACAAAGTAGAAATGTAAACACAGGGGCATTCGGGAAACATCACTTTCTTTAGACACTGCAAGGTACACTACAGGAAAAGCCTTGAACTCCATCTTCTGCTAATTTAAAACCATGGAAACAAGCTGACCCTGGAAAGTTTGCTCTTCACTTGACTGTTTCATTCCTGTTAACTTAATCCCCGCCCCATCTGCTGGAATTAATCACAGCAATGCCCTATTAAAAACACTGTGTATATTAGGAAAATGTTTAGAATAGCTTGAAAAGTTAATGAACTCACCTTGCCAGGAAGAGAAAGTTTTCATTTTGCTGCTACCACCATCTAGAGCCTGTCAGTTAATAAAGTTGCTTCTCCTCTGCTCGGAGTGGCTAACAATTGACAAGGTTTCCCTCTTGAAGCTAATCTCGAGAACCCGGGACACAAGGCCTATCATATAAAGGTCTTCAGAACAGAAGGAAAGGCCCATTTACCTGCTGCACACAGGCGACTCTCATGTAGGAGTCCAGGACGATCAACAGAGGCACGTGGAAATTTTTCCCTTCAAATAACTTGGAGGCTGGAAAAGAAGAGGGAAGTGGGGGAAGAAAACAAAGTCACAACCCACAGCATCCTTTCGACCTTCCCAGGATCCCAGCACCTTCCTCCCCAAAGGCAAGGAGTGGGGTGCCCAACATTAGCACCCCAAGTACGGGATAAAGTTTGCAGAGGAGGGAGGGGCTGCAGGCATTACCTCTGTCGGAATAGGTAAAAACAAGCATGTCCTCCAGGAGCTGGAGCAACGTCTCGATCTGCTTGCCTTCCTGGACATTGTTCAGCCTGACTATCAACTTCTTCAGAGCCTCCTCCTCCTCTTCCTCCTCGCAGCCCTGCGAGCCGCCACTGGCCATGGTGCGGCGGCGGCGGCGGGGACTGCGGGCGAGCCTGGGAGGTGGCTGCTCTCGGCACTGCTCCGCCGCCTCCGCTGCAGGCCCAACCCTCGGCCTCCGGCCGCGCCCAGACGGCGACCGTGGCTGCCCTGGCCCAGCCTCAGCCCGGCCTTCCCAGCCGCAGAGCAGCGCTGGGAACTCCGCCGGGGAAAAGCGAAAGCTGCCACCCTGCGATCTAAGAATAGCAAAGGGGCGTTGGGAAAAGAGGACACCGCCCAGTTGGCCCCTTTAGGGGAAAATGGTTTCTGTAAGAGTTCCCCCTATAGAGAGAGGAGTCATTTTTCCCAAAGGATACAGCGTTTAACAATCAAATTCGGCCAGCTACATAGACTTTTCGGTGATGATTGTGGCTTTTGCTGGTGACGGGGAAGGCATGAGTTGTTTGCTTGCTAGTTATCTGAAGCTCCGGTTGCCAAAAGGCCTCTCAGTTCTTTTGGGTTTGCAAGGCAGGATCCAGGAGTTCTGATTCAGCATCCTGTTCTCAAGGATGGAACTAAGGGAACACAGGATAGTCGCTGAAATAAAAGATGCAAGAAACAGCCCTTGACCGTCATTCCTGGCCAGAACTAGTTATTAGTACTGATGTCCAGAAGTCTAAAGTTAAACGAGGGATCTGAAGTATGGGCAACTGGTAATTCCAGCACCTGGGAGATGAAGATAGGAACGGTAGAAGTTTGAGGCCATCCTTGCCTCATACCAAGTTCAAGGCCAGCCAGGGCTAACTGAGCCTATCTAGAAGGAGAGAAAGGGGGGAGGAAGGAGGGAGGAGAGAAGGGAGGTAGAAAAAAGAGGAGGGGGAGTGAAAGAGAGAGAGAGATAAGAGATGGGGAGGGGGGGAAGAGAGGAGGGGCCTGGAAGGCACAGTGCTAAAATACTTGTGTGAAGGAAGGTTTGGGATTCCAAAAAGAAAAGAAAATGCCGAAGTTTTTCAAGAGAACTCAGGAACAGTGCTGTAGACAAGGCTGGAACAGAGAGGATCTCTGGCCTTCAAATGACCTCTCCTCAAGGTCATTTACACAGGAGGAGAATTAAACCAAGTTAGTATTTCATGATTTCCAGTTCAACATCCTGATAATAACTTCAAAATGGACCAGAATTCCTCTACTTACTGAGGAGGCTCCTTTGGAGCGGATAGTGAAAGCTTGCTGGAACCACAGAGGTGGAGAGTGGGGGTGCGTTTGAGGATGGGAGGAGGGGGGTGCTGAGAGCTATGGCTTAAATCCAGGTTGGAGGTTTGTCCACACTCCACTAATTTCAGCAGGACGGAGAAAGCAAGTTTACATCAGCCTGGGTATTGAGTTCTTTCTGTTGTGAAAGGTTTTTTTAATCTTTATAGACATGTTCTAAATGGTTATATTTGCAAGGATAGAATATTTAGAATTTGCTTTCATGTAATCCATGCTTGGCGGAGGATGGGGGGGGTTTGAAATGGGAGAAGGTAGAAATGAAATAACAACTTTGGAACTGGGAGTTGTGGAAGGTAAGAGATGATCCTCTGGTGTGTTACATTTCTATGTGTGTAATTTCCCATATAGAAACAAAAGTCTCAACTTAGGATCTTTACTAGACCTACAATTACCCTCTTCTATGTGCTTTCTGGACTTGTTTCAACTTCTGAGGACTGAATGACTACCTGGAACTTTCTTTTTTCTTTTTCTCCCCCCTCCCCCACCCCGTTTCTCATTTAAAACAAAACAAAACAAACAAACAAAAAACTTGCCAGTAACTGAGACTTACTTCCCTTTAAAAGAAAGTTCTAAGTGACAACATGTTTCCTTAAGTTCCTCAATCCCTTCATCCACCTGTAGGCCTCCACACTGGCCAGGCTAGCAAACAGGGGGCTCTTTCTGAGCTCTCTACTGGGAACATTTGCCAGAAGCCACGGCAGCTTAGGGCAAAGTATCCTTGAGTTCTAAACATGTTTAATTGATTGGCTAAAATTCCAAGACTCATTAACTCCCTAGTCAACAAGAATGAAAATGAGGGCTACAGACAGAAATCCATGACTAAGGCAGTATTCAGTGGAGATAAAATAACACTAAATATTTGCCTAACTTCTGAGGAAGGAAAAAATAAAACTGACATCACCAAACATAGCAAACACCAATGCAAACTCCAGATGGGCTAAAAGTCAAAACAAAAATAACTAGGGGAAATATATATTAAATGTTATTTAATCTTGCCTAAACAGCAAAGGCAGGAACAGAAAACACAGGAAGTTAACATTTGTGATTCATTAAAACATACTTTCTGCCATCAAAGAAAAACATAAACTAAAGGAAAATGGTAAATGGGGGAAGAGAATTACATACAGCAAAATCAATTAACTTGAAAGGTTTTAATGAATCACTGGAGAAAACAAAAATGCAAATTTACTGTGAATGACCAGGAAGTTTAAGAAAAATATGTTCATCTTTATAAAGAATGTGTTCATAAAGATCAATTCAACTTTGTATGTGAAATAGCATTGAGAACAAGAACCGAATAAATCTAACAAAATAAACACAAAACTTTCACAAAGAAGTGATCAAACTCTATGAAAGGTATAAATAAAGGGGTCTATCATATTAATAAGAAGATTGAATACAAAAAAGATACTGTCTATTAATAGTAACAAGAATGTAAAACTAATGAAACAGCGAGACCTAAGGGCTATAAAATAGCTCACACACCTGTGGTGAAAGAACTGCTCAATTAAGCATGATCCAGGGGCACGGTAGCCTCGACTATCATTTCTCTAGAAGAAGAAACAGTGCCACGGGGGTCACAGAAGGGACAGGCCCAGGAAGCACAGTTTATCCAGCTCAAGTGACTTCCTGAGAATCAGGAACAGTTGTTCTCATTGCTAGCAGACACACCCAGAGGGTACCAAGTTGGATTTGAATTTCAGGCTCCACACATTCCATCCTGAAACCCCTAAACAGGCCACAGTGTGTACAGTATATGAAGTACTCTCTTATCATCAAGTTATTTGGAGTGTCCTTGACACAGCTACATAAAGGGAATACTGAAAGAGCAGAGAGAGGCCAGTAACACAGTACAAAGTACTCCACAAATGGCAGGATGTAATATAAAATATATATATATACACATATACATATACATGTGTGTGTTACATTTATATATGTTGTTATATATGTTACATTTATATATATGTTACATTTATATATTCTTGTTATATATATGTGTTACATTTATATATATGTTACATTTATATATTCTTGTTATATATATATGTTACATTTATATATATTACATTTATAGATATGTTACATTTATATATTCTACACACACACATATAGATAGCCTGCTCAGTCTGTATAATGCTACTTGTATGCATGTTGTCATGGCTGACCATTAGTATTGGATAACCAATTTTTGTGCTCTTCCCTGAGGAAAAGTATTTCTCTTGATCTCAGCATTCCTTATTTGCCTTGTACTTCTTTGTGTAGAGTTGTGGTGTATGGTCCTTCCCTCGTCCACTTTGGCATGTCTACTGTTGACCTTGTTCTGCTCATGTTTAGGCAGCCATGTTGGTGAGACTTTATGGGTGTAGCTTCTGACTTTACTAGGAGATACAATCTCCAGCAAACTCCCTGATGCTCTGACTCTTACAGTCTTCCCACCTCCTCTTCTGCAATGTTCTCTAAGCCTGGGGTTCCAAAGTGGACTGAGCTTCATGACTCTGCATTTTGATTGGTTGTAGTTTTCTGTAATGCTCCAAATCTGTTGCAAAGAGAAGTTTCTTCCATGAGAGGTGAAGACTACACTTATCTGTGGATATAATGACAAATATTTATAATGCAGTTAGGGATTACCATGGTTTGGTAAACTGGTAGTTGTAGGTCCTCCTCCAAGATCCATGACTTCATTAGCCATGGCTAGTTGGCTATGTTTCCAGCACCAGGTATGGTTTCCCCCTTGTTGAGTGGATCTTAAGTCTAATTAGAGAACTGTTGTTTGCCACTAAGGTATTTGTGCAACTGCTGAAGTCTTGGGGTTATCATGCCATGCTGGTCATTGTTCAGGTTCATAGACATCATAGCTGGGTAGGACTGTTGGCTGCTTTCTTCCATCGGAAGCTTGCATGACGCCTTCTGATACCGTGAAAGCTAGTCCCAAGAAAGGAGGCATTCAGGTCAGTTCTAGCTCAGGGTTCTCTGGCCCCTGCCTCTGAGGTGCATGCTATCTTCAGCAATAGAGACTAACCCTTCATATCTAGGGGGTGGGGAGAACCAAGGGCAATAGTCATAGACGGTACGGTCTGAGAGTCTCTTGGACAACAGTGTCTAACAACTTAAAAGAGGACTTCTCATGTCTGGTGTTGGGTTTTTTCTTAGGTGGTCTTTGGCTCTTGGGGGTAGCATTGTCAGCCTAGATGAGAAAATTTCATTTGAACTATAGATGTATATTTATACAAAAACTTACGTGTATAATAGGATTTCTGTTTTTAGGTAAATAATTAATAAATGATTTCTTACTACCTCTTCAAATATCTTTCCTATTATTTTACCCTCCTTCTTCTGTATTTATCACCCCCATTGCTGTGGGACAATGCTCTTGTATACTGTAAAGATTTATCACTCCTATTGGTTTAATAAAATGTTGATTGGTCAGTAGCCAGGCAGGAATTATAGGTTGGGTGACCAGACTAGGAGAAGGCTGGGAAGAGGTAAGGCAGAGAGATGGAGTCACCAGCCAGATGCAGAGGAAGTAAGATGAGAATGTTGGACTGAGAAAAGGTACCAAGCCACATGACTAAACATAGACAAGAACTACAGGTTAATTTAAGCATAAGAGTTAGTTAGTTATAAGCCTGAGCAACAGGCAAATCAGTTTATAATTAATATAAGCCTCTGTGTGTTTATTTGGGACTGAACAGCTGTGGGACTGTGTAGACTAGAAACTTCCATCTACACCTCCCTCCTAACTAAACTTCCTTTTTTTCCCATTTTCCCAGTTAGTACACTTGTACCCTGATATTCCCTCTCTATTGCTCCCTTCCCAGAGTCCCTACCTCAGCAACAGTCCCTTTTCACTTTCCTAGCTTCTGCAGTTACTCTAGGGTATGTACACACATCTAAAGATTTGGAGCCAGGAGTCTGTGATCAGACAGAATAAATGATGTTTGTCTGCTGTGGATATCGCTCTGTATAAATAAAATGCTGATTGGCCAGTAGCCAGGCAGGAAGTATAGATGGGACAAGCAGAGAAGAGAATTCTGGGAACAGGAAGGCTGAGTCAGGAGACGCTACCAGCCACCGCCACGAGTACCAACATGTAAGATACTGGTAAGCCATGAGCCATGTATAGATTTATAGAAATGGGTTAATTTAAGATAGAAGAGCTAGATAGCAAGAAGCCTGCTGTGGCCATACAGTTTGTAAGCAATATAAGTCTCTGTGTGTTCATTCGGTTGGGTCTGAGCTGTGGGACTGGCAGGTGAGAGAGAATTGTCCTGACCGTGGGCCAGGCAGGACTGGAGAAAACTTCAGCTACATTTGTCTTTCCAGATCTGGGCTACCTCACTCAGTATTATCTTTTCTAGTTCCATCCATTTGTCTGCAAAGTTCATGACTTCATTTTTTCTTTATGGCTGACTAGTATTCCATGGTTTATACGTACCACATCTTCATTATCCATTTGTTGGTTGAAGGGCATTTATTTTCTTTCCATTTTCTATCCATTATGAAGAGAGTAGCAACAAACATGGCTGAACAAGTATCTGCAGAGTCGGATGCCAAGTCCTTTGGGTGTATGCAAGGAAAGATATAACTGGCTCTGTGGTGGGTTTAGTTTTAGATGTTTGAGAATTCTCCACAGCAGTTTCCATAGTGACTGCACCAGCTTGAAGGCCCACCAAGAGCCAATGAGGGTTCATTTCCCTCAAATCTCCTTTAGCATTGGTTGTCTGTTGTTTTGTTGATCTTTGCCATGATGACTGGGTGTAAGATGAAATCCAAAAGGTGTTTGGGTTTGCATTTCCCTAATTATTAGGAATGTTGAACTTTTTTTTAAAATAAGATATTTTGTAGTCACTTTTTTCTTCTTTTGTGAATTCTCTGTTCAGGTTCCAGGCCCATATTTGAATGGGTCATTTTTTAATTCATTGTCTTTATAGATTTTTTAAATATATTTATGCTGGATAGTAGTCCTCTGTCAGTTGTATAGCTGGCAAAGATGATTTCCCATTCTGTGGGCTTCTTCTTCACCTGGTTGATTGTTCCTTTAGCTTTCCAGAAGTTTTTTAGTTTCATTTAGTCCCACTTGTCAATTGTTGGCCTTAATTCTTGGACAAATCGAGTCTTATTCATAAAGTCCTTCCCTACACCTAGATCATGTAGCATACTGCCTGTGTTTTCTTCTAGCAGTTTCAGTGGTTCAGGTTCCACATTTGGGTCTCTGATCATTTGCAATTAGTTTTTGTGCAAAGTGATAGGCATCAGTCTAATTTCATTCTTCTGTATATGAACAACTAGTTTTCTCTGTACCTTTTGTCAAATGTGCTTTCTTTTCTCCAGATTATGTTCTTGGCATCTTTGTTGAATACAAAATGGCCTAAGTTATGTGTGTACATGTTTAGATCTTGATTTTTGTTCTGTAATAAAAAGTTATAAATGTCACATAATAACAGTATTTTTAATATTATAAAATATGCATGGTCTCATCCTGTGCTGATTAGTGTTCTGTCAACTCAGTCAAGCTACAGATACCTGGAAAGAGGGAACTACTGTTGAGAAAATGCCTCCATCAGTTTGACCTCTAGGAAAGTCTATGGGGGCATTTTTCTAATCAGTGATTGATGTGGGAGAGCTCAGCCCCCTACATGCCTCCCCTGGGCAGGTTGTCTTGGGTTGCATAAGGAAGCAGGATGAACAAGGCTATGAAGAGAAACCCTGTAAGCAATGTTTCTCCAGGGTCTCTGTCTTGGAGTTTCTGACTTGATTTCCCTTTGACCTGGAAGTTGTGAGATGAAATAAACCCTTTCCTCCCCAAATTGCTTCTGGAAATGGTCTTTATCACTGCAATAGAAAGCAAAGTAAGACACATACTTTGCTGATATATATATATATATATATATATATATATATATATA
>CABHPP010080663.1:0-10742 GCA_902168425.1 Peromyscus attwateri | reverse complement strand
AGAACAGTGACTACTTACTGTTCAGTCACAAGCTGAACATTTTAGATTTATTTTGGTTGTCATCTAAATATAAACTTAAAAGTGCTTGTCATCAAGCTAAAGAAATCTCTGTCTAATCTACACTTGGCTGTCTGGTCAGAAGGAAAACGCACATGCTTTTAACCCAAATCTGTAGTTTTTGCTTGGACTCATAAAAGGTCTGAGTCCATTTCTGCTGTTTTACAGATCGCATTATCTGCTTTGTCTATGACATGGATTTCAGTACAGATTGGTAATACTAATGCATCTAAAACTTTTATGGCATTTTGTAAGATAATTCATATAGGCCTCAGAGGATTAAAAAGAGTCACAAAACTTGGATCCTCTAAACAGAGGTAAAAAGGACTCCAATTAAGTACAGCTTAAATTTTCCCCACTTGTCTATTCCTAAGGATGGTATTTTTCTCTCTCCTGGTCTTGGGACTCCTGACCTTCCAAATTACTAAGATCATGGGCCTGAAAGTTCCAAAAAAGTTCATAAATTTTAACTTCTGTTCCTAGTTTAAATTTGTCTCAACAGGTTTCCACTTGGCTGGCAGACCCCTCCAAGCTTCAGTTGCTGACTACACTGCCCCAATGACTATGATCTCTGGACTTGTGGAAAGTGGATGTGGACCAACACAGCCAATGTGATTGATCCCTGTCTCTACAGCTGGGTCAGATAACCACATGCTCCTGACAAATGCCCCATTGCCCAGCCTTTGACTAGCCTTTCAACATTTCTGGGTCCTGACAACAACACCTCAGTGTCAGCTCGAAGCAGTTCCAGAAGAGAATAGGATGTCTCATGCTCCCTGCCCAAAATAGTTTGAGATGCTGGGTCAAAAAGAAACTCCCTGGCATAGGGGACAAAACGGCTCATTATATGACCATTGACGTACCAGGAAAATAGGTTCAGAGTTGTCAATTGATGAATTTATTAACTAAAATGGTTCTGCAGTAAGATAAGACACTTGATCTTCTTTCTGCAGAACCAAAGAGGTAATTTATGGCCTCACATGTATACAAAAGCCCCATGTGTGCCCACCAAAGCTCCAGACTGCTCTTCCACAGAAAGTGCCCCTCCCCTGTGAAAGCATCATGGCTGCAGGGCCCAGTCACTGCTGTTGGGTGAAACAGGGTTGGCACTGCAGGAGACTGATTACAGCATCCTGGACAGAAATCATCCCACAGCAGGTCCCTGTGGGGGTTCAACTGAGGACTTGAAACTAGAACAGAGCCCATGACCTGGGATTCAGGGTCCAGCAGGTGGCAGCAGTGAGACTGAGCACCAGGGGCAGCTGGGATCCTGAAGAACCAACCAGAGTCAGTTGTGTAAAAAGGCTGGGGACCAGCACCTGACATATGTATGGCCACCGCATCAGGTCCAGGCCCTCCTTGGTGACTTAGAAATTGTTGAAGTTTTCCTCACAGACTCCAGACAGTAGGGCAAAGCCAGTAAGACCTGGAGGTGAGTACTCATGACTAGGAGGACACACTATCAGACCTCACTGAGGATAAAGATGTGGTTCATCTAGTAGAGGGCTTACTTGCCTGGCACACACAGAACCCCTAGGATCAATATCCAGCCTGAGATAACGGGGTACAAATGGGGCACACCTGTCACCCCAGTACTTGGGAGGACAGAGAAGAGGATCTGTAGGAGTTCAAGGTCATCCTTGGCTACATAACATGTTCAAGGCCCAGCTTGGGTTATATGAGACACCACCCCCCTGCAAAAAAAAAAAAAAAAAAAAGCCCTTGGAAAAGTACAATAGCCTTGTCCCCTGTCCTGACTGACTGTAAAATTGTGGCCAATTCATCCTTGAGATTCTGTGCCTTGCTGGGTGGTGTTGCATGCCTTTAATCCCAGCACTCAGGAGGCAGAGGCATGCAGATCTCTGTGAGTTCGAGGCCAGCACAGGCTACAGAGTGAGTTCCAGGACAGGCACCAAAACTACACAGAGAAACCCTGTCTTGAAAAAACAAAAAACAAAAAAACAAACAAACAAACAAACAAAAAGATTCTCTGCCATGGCCAGTCCAAAGGTGCAATGAGTATAGAAATGTGTCCTTGGACAGCTGGGAGTGAGACTCTGAGAGTTTTGCCTGGCTCAGGTCAAGGGATCTGAGAACCATGGGGACTGTAAAAAAAAAAAAAAGCAGATGTGACAGAGGCGGGCTGCACAGCCACTGCAGGGAAGCATGGACAAGGCAATCCATGAAGGAATCTAAGAAAATGTGAAGTCGCCTCTGCACATGTCACTCAGGGAGAATGATGCCTCTTCCTCAGGTAAAATTTTGTCTTTCTGTCCTACGGGGAGCTGATGGAACCACGTCATGGGGAAGGGTGGGATGACGCTCCTGCAGAACCAGCCCTGAGGTCACCACAGCCTCTGCCCCCACCTCTCACGCCACCACCCCAGTCACAGGTCAGCTGTGTCCACTCTCAGAGATGTCCCAGACAATATTTCATCAGTTACACATGGCTGCTCTGAGCTTCATCTCAGCATCCCGTTCTTCTCCACATCCCATTCTTCTCGGCTTGTAGGTGGCTTCATCCCTTTTATTAAATGCCGGTCTACCATTGAGAGGTTAGACGCTGTCAGCTTAATTACTCTTTCAAGGATAACTGTTTCAGCTACTGTTCCACTGCACATCAGAACCCATCGGTCCCCTGCCTGTTCAGCTGCCTTAGAAGAAAGGGGCACTGTACCTTTTCCGGATTGCAAAGGCCACTTCAGTGATGGTGCCATATTGTCCTGGCCTCAGAGGATGCCTGTTGCTAAAGCCACAACCACAAGCCAAGAAGAATGGACAGCTGAATTTCAAAAACATCAACAATTTCCAGAATTTAAAATCCTGAATCATTTTAGGACACTAGTGGAATTCAGGTGTTTCTGGTACATGAACTACTCTCACCAAATGTGAGGTCAAACTGTAGGCCTTGTGTACATCTTACTTCACAGTTGAGTCTGTCAGATATGCTAAGCCTATAGGCCGAAGATGATGACCCAACGTTGCAGAGAAATCTTGGGTGACTGTCCAGGCACTTGGCTATTTCTGTCAACTCACATTTTTTTGGAAGCCGCTTACATGCACTTCCTGTTTTTTAGGTAATATAATTTCCTTCTTGGGTCTCTGAGGGCATTGAAGATTAGACAGTTATAGTAAGTTGAAGATTAGATAGTTATTGTTTTCCTTGTTAAGAATTTCACAAAAGAAACTCACTAAGATGTGTAAAGTGTATAAATTTGGAATACATTATAAGATAGTTCTCTGTTAGTAATATAAGTTAGAATAGAAAGTGAATCAGGTACATTTTGGACTTACCAACATAGGATAGATAATGGAATATTTTCTCTGCGTTCCTCAAATGCAAATGGACTAGACGTTGTTTAGGTATTTATTGCTTGTATATATTGTACATAGTTAATGTACTTATTGTATATATTTTTTCTTATATTAGTCATAACTTTTTCTCTTTTTTCTTTTTATTTGAATAATGGGGGAAAGGTGGTGATATTTTAATTGTGCTGAAATGTGATTTTATTTGTATGTTAATAAATAAAGTTTGCCTGGAGATCAGAGGTCATTAGTGAGCCAGGAATAGAAGTCAGGTGGTGGTACCCCTTGCCCTTAATCTGATCACGTGGTAGGCAGAGTCTCTGTGTGGTCAAGGACACAGCCAAGCGTGGTGACCCTTGAGTCTTTAATCCCAGTACCAACCATAGAGACCAGGAGGTCTGTATAGACAGGCAGTGACGAGGAAGTCATGTGGCTGGGCTTAGAGTCAATGAGAAGGCAGAACAGGAAAGCAATAAAAGACAACACACACAGGAAGAAGGTCTCTCTCGGGGGAAGGACGACAGCAAGTGTTAGGCTAAAGGTAGTCATGGATCTTGCTCTGATCTCTTAGGCTTTAACTCTGTATTTGGCTCTGTGTTTCTTATTTAATAAGACCGTTTAGAATTTCGTCTACAGTCAATTGCATATCTTCCTGGCAAAAATGGGATCTGGGCTCAAGGGCACGGCCATCCTGTCAGTGACCACAAGGAAGGATGTTCTGCAACGTGGGAGGAAGAAAGCAGAATCATGAAAGAAGTTGCTGGTCACAAGGAGGTGGAGATGGGAAGGTCCTGCCCCATCTGTCCTCCACATGAGAAGACTCAAGGGTTGTGTGCCCCTTTACCCCGATTCTTCCTGACTCCTGAGCACTCCAGGGTCCCTCACAGGCCTCCTCTCCTTCCGGATGGCTCTGCTGGTCTCACTTCCTGGAGGGAATCAGGCCATGACTTGGATCCTGCTTCTGCTGCTGTCAGCAACATGTCTGCAAGCTGGTGAGTGGTGGGGACCTTGTTAGCAGGGACTCTGCCCTAACCACAGGAGGGGCCAGTGGGGCTGGGAAGAGCAGGCTGTCATGTGGACAGGGGTCTGCTAGAGGAGCCAGAGAGAAAGACTGTCCTGAGAGAGAGCTCATCCTCAGAGTGTGTCCAGTCCAACCCTTCCTTGTCTGTCCTGTCCCATATGGCACTGAGGGACATAAGGACAGCCCTGCCCTGTATCCCACACCTGCCTGTGGGTCAAGGGTCAGGAAGCTCTGAGTCATCCTTTCCATTCTCTGCAGAGACTTCAGATTCCCCCATCCTTCCCAGGTCACTCACCAGGATCCAAGAGAAAAAGTACCTTTGGAGTCAACCAACCAGCAAACCTCTCTGGTGTCCAGGGCGGCTCCATCGAGATCCCCTTCTCCTTCTCCTTCCCCTGGGAGATGGCACAGAATCCACAGATGAGGATTCTCTGGAAATGGCAACACCTTCTTGGGGAATTTATCTACAACTCCTCCTCGGGTTACACACATGAGCATTTCAAGAACCGGCTCTTCTTGCACTGGACACAGCCTCAGACATCCGGAGTCCTCAGAATCCTGAACTTGAAGGAGAAGGACCAGACAAAGTACTTTTGCCAAGTTCAACTGAACACAACAAAAGGCATGAAGGCTTTGCAGTCAATTGAAGGGACCCAGCTGACCGTCACACGTGGTGAGCCACCCTGGCTCTGGCTGTGATGCCTCTGACTTCCTTGTCCCTTAGATGCCACCTCAGGCTCCATAAACTGAGCTTTCTTTTATGTTCCTTTCCCTTGGCTCTGCCCAGGCCTCTGCCAACAGATCTTTCCCTTGTTGTTGTGACAAGGCTTTGCTGCCTCCTCTGACCTTGTCTGTCATTTTCTTCTAAGATGGAACCCTATGCCCTCTTTAGGATTCAGCCTGCCCCACCCCCAGTCAATTTACTCCCTACTTGTCCCAAACTAACACTGCAGGCCAGGCCACTTCTCCAGGACCTCAATTGAGTGACTTCTCCAGGCTGTAACTGACTCACTTGGTCCTGTGGCAGGGCTCCACTGAGTCCCTGTATGGAGCATCTCCACACAGCTCCAACCTAAACCCAGAACAAACAGTAGGTGCCCGCTGGATGTTCTTGGAGTCCTCCAGTCCAACTGTCAACTGCCATCTAGCACCACAGTCCCCCATCTCCCCTCCTAGCTCCCCAGGACACAATCCTCACCTCTTTCTACCCAACTCCCTGTCTCCTCCACTTTTCACAACCCCCTCTCTCCTTCTTTACCTTCTTGCCCTCACCTCTCCCACACAAGCTCCAAGGCTCTTGGGAAATAATGTCGCCATTTTCATAATGTGGCTGCTCTGTCTTCTGGTCCCTGCCTCTCCTCTGCAGCAGAAGTAACCGCAGTCCCATGCACAGGGAGCACTGAGGTCCAGCCTTGTCACTGTGTGACTGTTACCCCTGTGCCCTTCCCATGGCCCTGCAGCACCTGGGAGACTCTGCGCTTAGTTGTTGATCACAATCTTGCTCTGTGGATTTTTTTATATTTTAGTATTTTAGTTTTTACAAGACAGGGCCTCACCATTTAGCCCTGGTTGTTCTGGAACTCACAGAAATCTACCTGCCTCTGCCTCCCAAGTGCTGAGATTAGAGGCCTGTGCCACCACATCCAGCTGTGGCTCTTGACTGAATTAAGCCACCCTGTGTGAGAGGACGCCCACAGCATGGTTCTCTGTGCAGTCTCTATGGCTGCCATGTTGACTTGGTGTAATGTCAACCCACAGCTGCCAGGGCTCTGGAAAGGGATAGAAAGGACTACTCTCTTGGGTCTAGAGTAGTGACTCTCAACCTTCCTAATGCTGTGACCCTTCAAAACAGTTCCTCATGTTGTGGTGACTCCCATATCATAAAATTATTTTCATTGCTACTTCATAGCAGTGCTTTTGCTACTGTTATGAATCCTACTGTAAATACCTTATATGCAGATATCTGATATAGCACCACTGTGGGGGATGTGAACCACAGGTGGGAACTGTTGGTCCAGTGTTTCCAAATAGGTAAATGCTGTGGAAATTACCCTTAGTGATGTTTGTAGAGACATGAATGTACTCTGCCCTGCACTGACCCGTTCACTTATGGCTAAAACTATTTATTTTCTGTTATACATTTTTATGTATTCAGTGTGTGAGAACCTGTGTGTGGTCTGTTAATTCAGGGGTGTGTGTTCGCATTTCTTTGTGTGCATATGAAGGCCAGAGGACAACTTCTGGTGTCCATCCCTTATTTTGAGACAAGGTCTCTCACTAGCTTCAAGTTTGCCAAGTAGACTAGGTTGTATGACCAGTGAGTCCCAGAGACATGCTGTCTCCACTCCTCAGTGCTGGGATTACAGCTCACTCAGCTTGTTTGGTGTGGAGCTAAATGTATACAGACAGGATGGCTTTAACTCACAGAGATCTGGCTGCCTCTGCTTCTAGGGTTAAGATTAAAGGCCACACCCAGTTCACCAGGCTCTTGATATGGATACTAGGGATCAGTCTCAGGATCTATGTTCCCAAGAGCAAACACTATATAGACTGAGTCATAACTGCATGTTACCTACATCTATGACAAAAAACAACAGTACTTTTGTGGCCTAGTTGTCTGTGACCAGATGACCATCTGAGTACACACCTCCAGGACAGGTGGAGAGTGTGCATTTGAGCTTGCTCTCCTGGAGTCTCAGCCTTCAGCATGTGTTTCCCTCTCTGTGAACTTCTAACAGCTGTTCCCCATCCCACATCCCACAGAGGAGACAAGGTGTGACACTTACCCCATCCCTCCCTCATCCAGGGGGATCTGCTCACTCCTCATCTCTCCCCAGCCGTCAGCACCACCATGTGGACCCCCTCCATCGTCACCTCTGCACTCACCACAGCTGGCCTGGAGGACACAGAGGACCAGAGGAATCCTTCACTTGTGAACCTGGGAGCCGTGGTCGGGGTGGTGGTGGCCACGGCTGTGCTCATAACCCCCGTCTGTGTATTGATGATCTTCCTCTGGTGGAAGAAAAGATAAGTGGTCCAGGACGGGCCCTCCCCTGAGCTTCCCTGCTGAGTTTTCTCAGCTGTGGGAGATGGAGAAAGGTAAAGATGTACAGGGAAAATAAGAGAACAGAAGGACAGGAAGTTGGCTGAGCTCAGCCAAGACTGAGCTGGAGACCAGCTTAGATATTAGAGGAACAAGTGCAGATGAACACAGAGCCTGTTCCTAAGGAAATCAAGAGGGCATCTGGTGCCTCAGCTCCTGCAGGTCAATACACAAGGTTGTCCTCTGCCATCCAATGTGTATGCATGTATGCAAATATACACATACATGTATGCATAATGTCCAAAAATAAATTTTAAAAAATTTAAGGAAATACTAAAAATGTAAGGATATGTGCATAATGGAAAAATGTATACTCTAACTCCTTATACTGCAGAACAATCTAAAAATCAATGCAATCCCTATCAACTCCTATTGCATTTTTCTAAATACAAATAATTTATCTTCTGACCTTCTTAAGGATTCTGAGAAACAAATATTTGAACACAACTGGCAGCATCTCTAATCCCAGCATTTGGGAACTGGAGAAAGGAGGGTATGGAGTTGAAGGTCATCTGCAGATACAGAGAAAGTTGCAGGTCAATCTTGGCTCATTGAGACCTTGTGCTCACACAAAACAAGCCAAGTGTGGACTGTGTTCAGAGCAGATTTAAAGCCATGGTGACTAGAAGACTGCAGGACAGGAGCAGAGATGAGCAGAGAGTGGAGTGTAATAGAGAGCGCAGAACTAAAGTTTAAAGAAGTAGCCCCTGGTCTTCAGAAGGGCTCAGCCCTCCAATAGGTAAGAGGAGCATCTGAGAGCTGGAGAGCAGCAGCCTGAGAGGCAGCAGAAGTCTGACTGGGATTCAAACACTGAGGCTGAATCTGCAGGGTGGCAGCAGCCTGCACTCACAGGGAAAGCTAGAGAGCCAGTTTCCAGGGAGACAAAAGGGAGGCATGGTGAGTGCAGAGCAGAAAAAGCAGGGAGGTGACATGGGTTCAAGGCAGGAAAAAGAAGCAGAGGGAGAAGGACATGGACAAGGGCAAAGGACCAGGAGAGCTGTCCTCTGATTGGCTGTGCTGTGCAGGACAGCTGAGGACTGTCTGCATGTCCTGGTGACTCTCAGAGCTGTCCCTGAATGTCTGCTGCAGAGCTGTTTGCTGCCCTGGGCTCCTAATGTTGTCTGAACACAGAGAAGAGCTGAGAGGCAGATAGAGGATCAGCATGGCTGCCGCACTGACACTGTTTCTTCTCCTACAGGCCAGCAGACTAAAGTTGAACCCCAGCCAGGGGAGAGCCTGTCATCCCAAGGAGCAGGTGAGGGGCCGTGTGGGGAAGTTTGTTATGAGAGGCATGCAAGACAGCAGAGAGATGATTCAGTCAGAAAAGACTTGCACATAGGCAGGAGGACCTGAGTTTTTATTGGGTGGACCCACATTATAAGCGGGATGTGACGGAAATTTATAATCTCAGTGCTGGACAAGCAATAGACAGACAGAGTCGTGAAGCTCTCTGTCCAGCTGGTCTAGCCTAATTGCTGACTTCCAGGCCAATGAGAGACCATGTCATAAAAAATAATGTGGAGAGGAGGAGCTGCCACAGGAACCGTCTGCACCTGGAAGAGGATATGAGTGTCTGGACAGCAGGACTGAACAGCCCTGCTCTCTAGGTCCTACACTCCAGGGGCACATCCCAAGTGTCACCCCCACCCACTGAAGCCTCAGTGACCCAGATGCAGCCTCCCACATCCCCCAACCATCCCCTGTGGTATCAGCATGCTCCAGGGCCAGCCTGCACCTGGAGGAGGAGCAACCACCACCTGAGCCACAGGCCCCAGCTGCAGAGACTGGAGGAAGAGATGGGTACACAGCAGTGTATGAACACATCAACAACATAAAGAGCAATATGGCGTCACCAGAAACTAGCGGTTCTGCAACAGCAAGACCTGAACACCCCAGTGGAGAAGAAGCAGAAGAAAACAACCCTAAAAATAACTTTATGGAGATAATAGAGACCCTAAAAGAGGAAATAAAAGATTCTCTTAAAGAAGTGATGGAAAAGACAAACAAAAAATTGAAAGGAATCAATAAATCCCTTTAAGAAAGCCAAGGAAGGCAAGAAAAAAAATCAAGTAGGTGAAGGAAACAGTTCAAGACTTGACAATGGAAGTAGAGGCAGTAAAGAAAACACAAACTAAGGGAATTCTGAAAATGGAAAATATAGGTAAATGATCAGGAACTACAGATGCAAGCATAACCAAAAGAATACAAGAGATGGAAGAGAGAATCTCAGGCATTGAAGATACGATAAAGGAAATAGTTTCATGAGTCAAAGAAAATGTTAAATCCAACAAATTCTTAACACAAAACATCCAGGAAATCTGGGACACCATGAAAAGACCAAACCTAAGAATAATAGGGATAGAAAAAGGAAAAGAATACCAGCTTAAAGTCACAGAAAATATATTCAACAAAATCATAGAAGAAAACTTTCCCAGTGTAAAGAAGGACATTCCTATGAAGGTACAAGAAGCTTACAGGACACCAAATAGACTGTACCAAAAAAAAAGTCCCCTCACCATATAATAATCAAAACACTAAACACACAGAATAAAGAAAGAAAATTAAGAGCTGCAAAGGAAAAAGGCCAGGTAACATATAAAGGCAGACCTATCAGAATTACACTCAACTTCTCAATGGAGACTCTGAAAGCCAGAAGGTCCTAGACAGACATTCTGTGGACACTAAGAGACCACAGATGCCAGCCAAGACTATTATACCTAGCAAAGCTTTCAATCATCATAGACAGAGAAATCAAGATATTCCATGACAAAACCAGATTTAAACAATAACTATCCACAAATCCAACCCTATAGATAGTACTTGAAAGAAAACTCCAACCCAAGGAAGTTAGCTGCAACCAGGAAAACACAGGGAATAGATAACCTCACACCAACAAAACACAAAGAAGGAAACACACAAACACTACCACCATCATCAATAAAACCAAAAATAGCAAGAATAAATAATCACTGGTCATTAATATCTCTTAATATCTATGGACTTAAGATCATGATGGGGAAAAAGAGACAACTGACCCAAGCTGGTGGGAGCACATGGACTCTGGCCTGTCAACTTGGGGACAGGCATGAGACTGAACTAGGCCCTCTGAATGTGGGTGACAGTTATGTGGATAGATCTGTTTGGAGATCTCCTGGCAGTGGGACCAGGACTTATCCTGGATGCATGAAATGACTTTTTGGAACATACTCCCTAGGGTGGCATTCCTTGCTCAGCCTAACATGGTGGGGAGGG
>CABHPP010080656.1:55748-66487 GCA_902168425.1 Peromyscus attwateri | reverse complement strand
CTCCATAATGTCTTTCATTGCTCTCCTACTCTGTCCCTGTTCCAGCTTGACCATTCCATTCCATTATGTTCTCATATCCCATCCCTTATACTCTATTGTGCCTCTCACCCTCAGTTTACTCATGGAGATCTCATATATTTCCCCTTCCCAGGGCAGTCCATGCGTTCCTCTTAGGGTCTTCCTGAAAACTACAAGTTTTATACCCTCCCTTCTGCCTCCCTCTTCCTCTCCCAATCCATTTATTTTAATAAAAATCCAATGAATACTCCAAATAAACAGGTCGTATTTGTTTAAGACAAGCTTCCTGCTGGTGCCAAGAATCTGCCTCTTTAACAGTCGAGCCAGACCACGCTTCCTCCTTAAACTGCAGCCCAGATCTGCTGCCGCGGGCTCCTCCTCATACTGCTCCTCCACGCTTGAGTCCCACCCTGTCTGTGGACATGCATGGCTCCCATGGTACCTATGGCCACTTACCGAGGCGGTTCTTAGGACTTCATCTAGAGGTCCTGTGACTGCATATCACCCCAGTTTCCTCATTTGCAAAGTGAGGGCAATGATGATGATATAGTCTCACAGACTTGCCTGTGAAATTTTAATGAGATTATCGTACGACTCCAGCTCAGCCTTGGGGTTGGAGCAGAGGAAGCATTTGGTACATGTTAGCTCCTATAATTGCACACTTGGTAACATGGAAAAGGAGGTCCTACTTCGCATTGATTTTCTGCTTGGCATCCTCCACTGTTTTAAATACTCTTTTTCCCTAGGTCTTCTCATGTGTTTATTGCCTCATGGCAACTCTCAGTGAAGATGGTGCTGCATTCCCACTTCATGGATGAGAAAACTGAGGCACAGAGAATGTAAAGAACTTAACCCAAGAACGTACAGCAATGAAGCCACTACAGTGTTCTCTCCGTTTTAGTTATTCATCCATTTTTCTGATTGTGAATCTAGACTGTAATAGGAGCTTAGTACAGTGCCTGGCACACAGACTAAGGTAGCGATGGAGGTGGCCGGAGCCTGGTCTTTTCTCTCTTGACACACCCCTTGGAGGCAGGGGTCTGGATTGCCTAGTCTCTGCACCTGCTGCTACTGAATCAACTGGGTCAGACAGATGGTGCTTTGACGCGGAGGCCAAGGCTGACTCTCAGTCTGGCATGCACACTCCGGGCTTTGCACACGCTGTCTTACAGTTCAGTTTTGACTTGAGACATGGGAAGCAGAAAGGCTCTCAGCAGCCTCAGATGAGCTAGGGGGTGGGTCAGCAGCTTGGTGCAGAAAGCAGGATTCAATAATGCTACCATGCTACCCTTGTCCTCACGGAGCCGTTGTGACATCCTGCATTTAAAAACAGTGACAACCTTCAATTGCCATGCATAACCCACGTCTGGCCTCACTGTGGCTCCTGGCCCTAGGACACCCACATTTTCTGGTGACACACAGTGTACAGGGATCCGGGGACTGATGGCTTTGTGCAAAGACGTCCTTGTGGACCCCTCTAAGCCCTCTGTGGTGCCGTCGTTCTTGCCCGCCTGTCAGAGTATAATTTTCATTAAATATTAAAGAGCTGTTTGTTAAAATAATGTCGTCATGGTAACAGAGTTGGGTGGGGATGCTGGAACAGCCTAGTGCTGCCCAAATTGCAGTGTATTAATCAAGTGCTTTGCACTGTGCAGCGAGCGTCCCTTTGAGCGATCTGGTGACAATGGTTCTGGAGGATCCAAGAGCTTGGAGCGTGCAGCTGTCGGTGCCAGAGATGTGGGCTCTCATGAGGTCCTGGGGCTGAGCTGTGCTTGTTGGATGGGTAGATGGGTGGATGGGTGGATGGATGGATGGATGGATGGATGGATGGATGGACAGATGGACAGAGGAATGAACGGCAGAATACACACTATAGCTGTTTAGGTCAGAGCTGTTTCTGACACATCTTCTGTTTTTCATTGGCCCTTTTACAGTGGAAAGGAGTTTTGCCAGAAAGTTGGCGGAAAAAGAGACAGGAAAGCAAATCAGGGGTCGGGGGCAGGACTTCTTTTGCCCACAGGGAGCTAATGGCGGCCACCATGGGGAGGCAAAGGAAAATAGACCAGAACCAGGCTGCTGGGGTCAATCTCAGCTCTGTGTACTGTGAAGAGTGACCTGCTCCCCAAAACCTGTACTCCCACATACGCTGGAGGACCACAGCTGTGCTGGCTTTACATCTGTGGACAGGTGAGAGGTTCAAGACAATGCCCTTCAAATCCTAACCACCCGCTTTACCACTGCTGGCTGGTGGCTGCTATGGGCATCACAGCTCTGGCTGCCAAGGTCATTGAAGTCACCACTGAAAGATGATTTCAAAGGTGCATTCACAGTTGAGAGAACCCGGTGGGCCCTGATCACTGCTCAGGCTCTTTCTTGGAAGGGGCCAGATGGTGGTCATACACCATCGTCTGGTTTGTGAGGGTAGCCACCAAATGGTCATATGCTAGAAGGTTGGCCTCTAGGGTTGGGATGCTGATAGGTGGGGCTTTTAAGAGACGTGGCCTAATGGAAGGTCACAGGTCACCAGGAGTGCCACCCTTGGAAGAGATGAATGCAACTCTCTCAGGGCCTCGATTAGTTGTAGCGAAAGTAAGGTGCCATGCTAAGAACAAGCCTGACTTTCTCACCTCTGGCTTCCTGTCTTGTCACATGTCTCTTCCACGCATACTCCTGCCATGGTGATACTGTCTACCAAGAGCCCAAGTGGGTTAGGACGCTTGATCTTGGACTTTTAGTCTCTAAAACTGTGAACTAAACAAACCCCTTTTCTTTATACATTATCCAGACTCAGATTTTCTGTTATGGCAACTGAAAATGGACCAATATACAGTTTCTATAGAATAGAAGTCTTTTGTTTTGCAGTGATTTTTTTTTTTTTATAAAAACACACAAACATTTTTTAGCTCACATTCCACACGTTGCAGGCTGGCCCCTGCCATAGCTCCTTAGGAGGAAATATAGGAAAAAAGAAAGCAAAGTAAAAGTCGTCCCTTCTCTCCCCTAGAGGGTAAGAGGAGGGGGGATTGGACATTGAGTCACCCCATGATCCCTGGGGCTTGCAACTGGCAACAGACTTTGGAGCAGGGTCAGAAACAGGAAGGACCATAGGAAGGGCACAGCAGGAAAGGTGCACACCCAGTAGACCACTCACAGCATCTCCAGTTTTGGAGGATGAACTCAGAGCAAACCATTGCATCCTGGTTCCATCCTGCAGCTACGCTGGAGCCTCTGACTACAGCCTCTGCTTCACCTCTAGCCCACATGACACCCTCAATGAGCATAATAGCGACCAGATCCTTGCTGTGTCCTGCCCAGCACAGGGACAGGCAACTTCATACCAATCACTGGATCTTTATGACCACAGGGTAAGGTTTGTCCCTGCCCCCATTTAGCAGATGGGGAGACTGAAGTACAGAGAGCCCAGCAACTTACCCAAGACCACGAAGCTAGTGGAGAGCCAGGGCTTGAACCTGGCAGTCTACACTAGGGTCCTTTCCCTTCAGCACACATCCTTAAATTCCCTCGACATCACTTTATTTGACCACCATTCCCTGAACACCTACTATGTGCCAGGGCCTGTGCATGCAAGGACACATTTGTCCTCACAGTTCAGCTTCTGCTTGAAGACTCTAAAGGATGTCATGGGACATGACTCGTAGTCACTGTCCAGCCCCCTTCCTCCTCTTTCCCTTTCTTTCTGCTCCCCTTTCTGCCCTCAAATAGTGTCCAGGACTCCGCTGAGTACATACTCTGTACACAACCACTATCAAACACTGGTTCTTCATCCAGGCCAGTCGTTTCCAGGACAGGAAAAATGCCATCCCCAGGCCCTCCAGGTCAGTGGTTCTCAACCTGCGGGTCTTGACCCCTTTTGGGGTCAAATGATCCTTTCACAGGGGTTGCCTAAGATGATCAGAAATATCAGATACTTACATTACAATTCATAACGGTAGCAAAATTGCAGTTATGAAGTAGCAACAAAAATAATTTTGTAGATGGAGGTCACCACAACATGAGGGACTGTATAAAAGGGACACATCATTAGGAAGGTTGAGAACCACTGCTCTAGGCCTGGGGAACGCTTTCTGCCACTACACTGAGGGCACAGCAGCTGGTCGCTTATATTCTGCCCTGCATCTTGGATCTCACTCCTGCCTAATATCCTCATTTGAGTCTAGAGCCCCATTTTTCTCCTGTCCAGCAGGTAGGGGTTTGGTCACCTGATTTTGTGGGAAAAGTCTTGCCCCTGCCAAAGGACCCAAGCCTCTGAATAAAGCCATCTTCATATCTCTGGCACCTACATACTTGGGCCTTTCCACCTGTGCCTCCTGTGGGTTTTGGAAACTGGGTGGTGGGTGGTCCTTTTTGCATCTTTCCTAGGCCTTTTCTTCCACTCCGTGCAATCAGGGTCTTGGAGCAAATCCTCTGATGGTGTGACTAGCAGAAAATTCTTTGCAAGTGTTATGGGAGGAGGGATGGCTGAAACACCCCCCAGAAAACCTCCCATGATGCTTTGTGTACTGTCTGCCCATCATGCTCACTAGGCATTCAGGATTACAGGTATGCATCAGGGCTGCACCGCATGAGCTAGTCACATTGGGGCACAGGAGAGACCCAAGGTCATCTCACTCAGTAGCCTCTGCAATGGCTGCCTGAAGCAGAGACATTATCCTCCAGTTTTCTCCTCAGTCCTCACCATCTTCCTACATCCTGCCCCTTGAAGGTTCTAGGTCATCACAGAAGAGAGTGCAAAACACTACTTTATCAAAACCTCTCAAGTCAATATTTTCTGTGGACATTTGTCCATCTTCTCCTTGAACTCTGCCACTGATGGGGGACTCACTATTGACCTAAGTTTTTCATTGCATTTGTGCATATCTCTTTTGTCAGGGGGTTTTGCTTAGGTCAAGGCATTGACAGTATCACCCCAGCCAACCTGCTCCTTCCTACTAGGGCTAATACTTTGGCTGTGCAAGGGTGGCTTTGCCTACTGGCTGAGCTAGGCAGTACACACTCTGTTCTAAGACTATTTTTTTTCTTCTGAACATAACTCTAAAAATATGCCCCTGGCCTGGAAGTCTGAGTTTCTGTCATCTGTGCTGAGAGGGGAGAGCCAGCCACCTGCAGGCTCATGGCTTCTAGGGAAGCCCTGGCAGGAAGCCAGCAGATTTCTGAGAGGTTCGCACCTGGAAGCTTGGCTCTGTGCTGTGTCCAGGTGCCCATGGATGGAAACACAGTTGCAGGGCCGCCTTTCCCGCGCAGCTCCTACCCGCTCCTGACATCAGCCTGGGCCATGGGTGACCACGGCCAAACACAGTATCACTTACCAGTGTCTGCTCCGTGTTGCTTACATCCTGGGAATCTTGCAGCCGGATTCCCAGAGCAGCCGGTGCGTGGAGACCTGCAAAGGAGAGAAACTTGGGGTGAGAATCAGGGCACAGCAACTGGGTATCCAGCTCTCTCTCCCAGCAGGACTGAGCCAGAGGGAAACTTGGATGGAGGTGGGATGATAAAAATGAACCCATAGAAGGACCCAGGTGTTCATCAAAGCAACTGCCCGATTGCTAGGCTTTGTGGCAATTCCGAGCTAGAGAAAGAAGAGTTAAAAAAAGACCCCCAACCCTGGATGAGTCAGCAGCCTGTGGCAAAGAAGAATTTTTAGGAGGGTGAAACCAAAGGCAGATTGCTTGGGTGTGGAAGGGGGTTTGGGCTTCTCTGGCCTCACCTAGAGTCCCCTCAAATCATCCTTGCCTGTCACCAGCAGCGGGCTGTCCAGAGCCTCTTTGTGGTACCAGCAAAGGGGGAAGCTCTGTGTTCAGGCCTCAAGCAGAAAAGATACAGCAGTCCTTACAGCAAGAGCCCCCAGAGCGTATTGAGAGATTCCTGCCAAACACACCCTGTGCGCTTTGAAAATTCCTCTGGAGAGCTGTAGCTGGCAGAACAGGGCGTGTGCCCGGTGCTGCTGATGTGTTCCCAAGATGGCGAGTTGAGGCCTGGGCCCGGGGGGCTCTGCAGTCGGCCAGTGGGGGTGCCTTATGAACACGAATACGTGTGGGGCTGCTTATGGCTGTGGGACTCTCACCCTTTGCTCCCCATGTCTAGGACCCTCGAAAGCCAGCCTGTTTTTTCTTGTTTCCTTTTGAGCTCTCAGGTGAACTGAAGTTTCTCTGTTCTCCTAGGGACACCTTTTGACTGGGGTAAGGAGAATTATCGGGGTTGTAGTTAGGGTTTATTGGGTCTTTACCACACTTCCCACACTTGCTCTTGACACACCTGAGCAGGATTCTCGCTGTTCTGAAGATGTGTTCCTTTGAATAGCAAAGAGCAAAATCACACCATGTGAGACTTGCTGGGAAGCCGGCCTCAGAGCTGCGGATTCAGAACCCACATTTTAACAAGACCCACCAGCGGGCAGCTCCTGGGCACAGGCTGTAAAATGTGCTTTATTATTCTCTCAATCGTGGGAAGAAGTCTGTGACCACTCTCCAGGTGAGGAAATGGTCCAGCGAAGCAACAGTTGGCTGCCATGGCAATTGAGCTGGTGAGGGGTAGAGCGGATTCAAGCCATTTCCATTTGCTTTTGGAAACTGTGTTCCTTTCTACCACACTATCTGTGGGGCAGGTAAAGTAAAAGGGGGAGGGGCGGGTAGGCCATGCTTAGTACAAGTGGCCTAGGGAAGAGCAGTCTGCGGAAGAGTGTGTGTTGGGGATGCGTGTGATCTCAGGCCAGGGATGATATTGCAGAAGGGGGAGGAACATGAATACAGAGGCAGGTGTTCCTTCTCAGTCAAGAGTTGGCAAAACTCCCAGGTCTTGGACCCTTCCCCTCGGGGGAACACAAACTTCTGCCCCGAATCACAGTGTCTAATTGATTCTGATTCTAAGGAATCTGATCTCTTGCCCAATGTCCACAGAATTACCCTGAAAAGAGCCCTCCCCTTCCCCAAGGAGACCAGGTAGCCTTAGGGTTCAGGCAGTGGCACTCGGGAAGTGCTATTTCAGGCAGGTGAGGGCTGCTCTTCTCTGATTCCAAGTCCAGATATATGACCGGAGGCATCTAGCTAGTCATGATGGGGGAAGGGATGTCACACATAATTTTTTCCCCTCTTGATTAGTGACATCCTACTCCATATGTGTCTCTTCCAAACTCTCATTATAAGGTGGGTTCTCCTGGGACTCATGGGTAAAGGCAAAGATAGTTCACAACTCACATAGGGGTCATGACTGTTACCTTTCTCAATCTCAAGTGACCAGTTGGCATCCTTGATTTGAAAGTTAGGCATATCACCCACAAGGGATTGGCTCAAGACCCTCTCTGGGTCTTAAAGTCCTTGGATGCTCAAGTCACATAAAATGGCATAGCATTTACATTTAATCTTCCCAGATCCTTCTGTATACTTTCTATCGTTCTAGATGACTTAGGATGCTCAATAGGATATAATGTTATGTCATTAGTTGGTGTAATGTATTGCATAATGACAAGAAAAGGTCTATTTATATTTGGCATAGGTATGATGCTCGCCCCCCCAACCCCCCAGTATTTTAGATCTGTGGCCCATCAAATCTGCAGGTGCAGAACCTAAAGCTATAGAGCGCTGACCACATCATTTGTTCTTCTGAACATGCTTCCGAGGTGGATTTGCTCCTCTAAGGCACACGAGGAGCCGTGTCAATAAAACGTAGATGTTTCCTTGGTTCACACAAATATTCTGCCCCACCAAGCACCAGCGGTGGGATGCAAAGTGCCCCGACAACTGAGCACAGTACGCCACACTGCATGGCCACATGCCTCTAGCTCGGTACCTCCTTGACTCCGTTGTGGTCACACGGCGTTTCAGATGGTTTTCCAGAACCCCAGGCAAAAGCTGTATAAAGCTGTCCACCTGGCAAAGCTTTACAGCTGCTTGGCCACCCGGTGTCCTGTGACTTGTCCACATTTCTTCAACCTGCCAACCTCAGCCCTTTCCCCTGCCTCAGTCCTTCTCCAGCCACCTTCCCTCAACTTCCACCGTTACACAGAAAATTGTTTGAGAATTCCATATATGCATATAATATATTTTGGTCAAACCCATCGCTCATTTATTTCCCTCCAATATCCACCTTCTCCACTACCACTCTCTTCTCTCAATTTCATGTGCTTTTTTTTTTCACCGTAAGCCACCGAATATACTTAGGACTGTCTATATGTGCATGGGCAGAACCATTGATGGAGCATGGGTCACTTCTTAGGTCCTGCATCCCTGAAGAACACTGACTTTCCACCTCCCTTATCCAGCAGCATCAGTTGCCAATCATTCCATAGATATGGGTGGAACTTCATGAGCTCCTCCCCCATCCATGCTAGGATTCTAGCTGGCTTGATCTTATGTTGGTCTTGCGCATGTGGTTGTGGCCACTGCGAGTTCATGTCTGTAACTGCGGTGTCGTGTCTGGCAAATACTATTTTACTGCAGACATCTCCTCCTTCCTGCTCTTGGAATTGTTCTGTCACCCTTTTCTGAGATGAACCCCGAGCTTTGAGGGGAGGGTATGACATGGCTGTCCTACTTAGGGCAGAGTGTAGTGGTTCGTGTTTGCGATCCCCGCACTTGGAAGGGTGAACTGGCAAGACCTCTGTGAGTTTGAGGCCAGCCTGGGTCATATAATGAGTTCAAAGCCAACCTGGGCTACAGGATTAGATCCAGTTTCAAAAACCAAGCATACACAAATCCACAGAGGGTGGGGTCATTCCACACACACCACCCTTTTGGTTTTCAAAACATGATGATTCGGGCTCTGAAGTTACTGTTGTATTTCTTCTTTGTTTTTAATTTTAAAATGTATCACACTGCATTAACTGCTGTTGTTTTTACTGGAACTAAGTTATTCTTGCCTGAACTATGTGTTGTTACAGACTGGCATGTGTTGTGAGTAGTCTGATGTCCCCCAAAGCTCTGAGTTTCTAGTTTTTGAGAACACAGAATGTCTACTAATGACCACTTTATTTTCTTAATATAAAGAATTGCCTGCATTGTGGACGTTACACTGTAGGCACTAATTGAACATGGGATGTTAAATGCTATTTTACTTGGCCAGTGAACATTTTGATATCTGTCTGTGCCTGATTCTATTCTTAGCACAAGATAGACAGCAATAAAACCTAGTTACTATTCCTTTTTTAACCATTTAAGAAATAATTGTGTGTGTATGTGTGTGTGTGTGTGTGTGTGTGTGTGTGTGTGTGTGTGTATGTGTGTCTGTGAGTAAATGCACCTGGCGTGAGTGCTGGGAACTGAACTCTTCTGGAAGAGCAGCAAGAGTTCTTAACAGTTAAGACACCTTTTCAGCTACCCCTAGTTCCTACTTTTAAGAAAAAGTATAAAAGGGGGAGGACAAATAATCACTTGTGAGTAAGTCCCAGCACGTTGAGGTGGTGCAAGGTGAGAGCAGCCACTAGACTCCTCCTGGATAAAGGTTACACCCCTACCTTGTGACCTAAGGTCCCCCCTCTCCTCTCCCCACCCTATCTTGTCACACTGTGCTCTGGCTCATGATGTCTTCCGGCTCCAACTCCTATGGCTGGGCTGGGCTAGGTCACTCTCTCAAACATTCTGCCCTCCTTCTTACGCTAATTACTACCATCTCACCCTGAAGTCTGAGAGAGGTATTACGTAGACCTACGTAAGCAATGTGTCTGCACCTGCTATTATTCAAAGTAATTATTCGAGTAGGCAGCCACTTGTGCGCAGAGTAGCTCAGTGAGTTTTGGCTGAGGTCCCGCTGGCAGGGACTCTCAAGGCGGGAGAGGCTCACAGAATCAGTGCTCTGGTTTGTCCGTGAACTCAACCCCACACCATCCTTCTAGAGAGACAATGGTTCTGACCAGCATGGCAGACGGTACAGTGTTTGGAGACACAAGGCACTGGCCAGCCCTGCCGCTCTTGCACAGGCCCTCTGCCTTCAATGAGCACTTCTTTCTGTGCACCTTGGAGGGCCATGTACACAGCCCACCTCCTCCTCCCGTGTGGGAGGGATGTTGGGAGGTGGAGATGATTGTGTATGAACGGCAGACTCATCAGGAGACTATGAATGGGCGAGAGACTCAACAGTGTCCTCAGATCTTCAAATATGCACACTTCCTGCCTGCCCGGCCTCAACTCCTGCCACACTGGCCTTTTGGAGGAAAATGCTGCTGGAAAAAAAGAAATCTGTAGACAGAATTTTCCTCACATGGCTCCCCATTTTGCCTTTGGGCCTAGTCAAGCTGCCTGGCACTTTCAAGACAAGGGGTGCTTTAAAGGTTTGCAGACGAGAGACACCCTCTGCTGGGGTGGCTTCCTCTAATCTAGCTCATTCCACGTTTATTAGCAAATATGAACTCCGTCAGGAAGAAAACCTGCTCCGATAAACCCGCTATTACATCCTGAGCCAAAAGTGCCCTATGGAGAAGAATAGCACAGAGGAGAGAGCTCTGGTCTCTGGCTGGACCCAACATATAGGAAGTTTGGCGTCAAAGAAGGTAGACGCTACATGCTGCTTCTGTGGAGCTCAGCTCGGTTATCACTCCGCAAGCTGGAAGAGTGGTCATAATCGCCTGTTCCAGATGCTATCCCACCTCACACACAACACCAACCTTCAATCCCAAAGAGCATCACGGTGGAGAATGCTGCCTGCCAAGCCAGGCCTCATGTTTTCTCTCCTCCCCAGAACTCTGATGAAGAGCTACTCACATAGCCAAGTCT
>CABHPP010080656.1:0-48613 GCA_902168425.1 Peromyscus attwateri | reverse complement strand
GGGGAGGAGGGGGGGCCCAGGGCATTCAGCACAGCAGAAGCAGTGGGCACACAGGGTGTGAGTGCCGCACCAAGGAATCTGGACATTCTCCAACGACAGGACCCAGAACTCCAGATGGCATCCCTCAGGGGCTGGTCTTGCTACTTCTTAGCTGTGTTGTTTTGTATAGGTGGGGATTTGGGGCCTCAAGTATCTGCTGCCTAAAGTGGGCATCAGGATGCTACGCATCGCAAAGGGGTATGTATTGTGAGGGTGACAAGGAGATCAAGAGGGAGGAGTCCCCAGCACAGTTTTTGGCACACACCAGTGCCCAGCGCAGGACAGTCATAGTATCTTTACACCCACGGGGGTGTGGCAATGATGGGAGGTGAGAAAGAGACTAGAAGGCTGAGATGAATGCAGTGACATAGAAAAAGGTCTGGAGATGGACCCAGGAAGTCGTCTTAGAGGTAGGGAGAGGTGTGACCTTAGAATACCTTTTCCAAACCAGGTCTCTGTTCCCACACCAGTGCTAACAACCCTGGCTGTGCACACACAATCGCTATGAATGAGCCGAGGAAAGATGTGAGGCAGAAGTCAAGGCACTTCGAGTTTCTTTTTCCTATAGAGCCATGTTCGGAGGGGAAGCGGGTGCCGGGGCTCTTATTTCAACAAACCGTGGAGAGAAGGAAATTAAGGAACAGTGGCACAGCCGGACCCAAGCGAGAACTTGATCAAAGGGAGCCGCAGCTCAGACCTTTCCACCTAGCATCCTTAGCTGCGCCTGGCTCACCCCGTTCCACTTTCCTTTTCATTCACACCAATGACTCAAAACTCCTACCACATTCTCAGTCTCCTGAAGCATAGGCGTTTCAGGCTGGGAAGGATGAACAAGTACATCCCCCCAAATTCGGCAAGCTGAGAGTCACAGTTAGAGCCGGTGACAACGTGTCCTCAGGAGACAGCCTGACTTCTCCCTCCAGCTCAATCTGACTGTCGCTGTGTGGCTTGCCAAAGTTTTCGAATGTCCCTGTGCCTAGTATTAACTGGGGCTCCTAGCTGTACTTTTTCCCAGGAGTGGCTTGGGGAATTAAACCAGTTATAGGTAGAGTGTGCTGGGAACATTCCAGATGGCTGATAAGATTAAGGAAATAAGAGTTACTGCCATTATTTGTGGACACAGGTTATTTTGGTGGCAGAGTGAAGAGAAAGCGACTCTGTCTAGTCCAGTGTTCTTTATGTCACGTGATGTTGAAGTATTTGATTTCAATCAACATGCCAATGCAGGCACATAGGTGGACTGATCTGTACTGGGAATAAAAGACACATTCATGTCGCTTCCTAACCCATTTTTTGGAGTAGCCTGGGCCACCAAGGTCTGCTGGTGACTGCTCTAGGAAGTGCTGCCTCATGACTTTCTCACCACCTCAAGTGGCATCCTCCAGAAAGGCAACAAAAACATCATTGTCAAGGTTCTAAAAATCTAAGCAGGAAGGTGACAGAGGTGAGGGAGGGAGATCTGCTTAGAGCCCTGGGCACAGCTGCCCTCCACCTGGGACTTGCATGTGGTGTGTTTCCCTCTCGAAATCTTTCATGCACACGTCTTTATTTGTGCCTCCTGACAGTCAATGGGAAAGAGCCGGTTCCAGAAGAATACTAGTTGGTTCGGGACCTGCTGCTGCTAACATTTGCTAGTTGGGTAGTCACAGGAGACGTATTTTCTCTCTCAGCTCTTGACAGATGAGACCCTCACAGCATCATCATCATCATCAGAGTATTGGGAAATATGAGGTAATTCATGCAAAGCTAGAGCCTGGCCCCTAATAATTCCTGCGGCGATGAAATATTTACTGTGATCCCAATATGTGCCAGGGGCTCCCAAGCCATCAACACAAACTCCTTCCCCCGGGAGAGTCTTAGAAACACAAAAAAAAAAAAAAAAAAACAAAACAAAACAAAACCAAAAACCTCCCCAAAAAAACAAAAAACAAAAACAAAACAAAAACCAGGTAATTCAACAAGCAAATAAGCATCAAACATCACTTATGGTGGGTGCTTGGAAGGAAAGTCAAGACAAATTGAAGAGGTTCATGGGAACTTCAGTAGCTTTGACCCTCCAGTGGTCAGGAAAGGCTGCTTTTCTATTACATACTTCATTTTTATTAGCCTATAGTAATTACATACAATAACATATAATTATAACACTTTATACATCTATATAATGTGCTTTGATTCCATCCATTCATCTTTTATTTTCCCCTTGGTCCGCCCCCCCCCCCAAATAGTTCCAAATAGTTTCTGTTTCTATTTTCATGTTTTTGTTCCTGTAACCCAGTGAGATTCTTTAGAGTGGCTTGCAGAGCACAGGTGGGGGTTATGTCCTGGGACACGAGCACCTCACAAGTGTCTACACCACTGAAGAAAATGTCTCTCCATCCCCAGCAACCCAGAGACTGGTGAGGCCCTGTGAGGCACTCTCTCTTAGCAACCAGTGTCTGCCTATCAACTATGAAGGACATCTTTTAAGCAGAACCCGAGTTCAGGGGGCAGAAGTCCACAGAGACAGCTGGAAGAAGAAGGTTTCAGGTTGCTGGAGTGCCAGGTAAAGGCAAGGGCAGGTGTGCTGCACTCCAGAAGCAGTTACTGGCCAGGGCAATGCCACAGAGTGATGGTTGTGGTTGATTGTGGTAGCCTTGGGTGTGGGGGTAACAGAGGGACTTCAACGTTTACTCTGAGCAATACACAAAACAACTGGAGGGTTTAGGACTGGTGGTGACTGAATCTGACTTATTATCTCCCCCTCCATAGGCAAACACACTATTTATTAACAGTAAAGACCTACAGACTCATTTCTTCTTGGACATGCCCATGGTATGGGCAGGTGTCTTTGTGTGCTGACCTTGTGTGTGAGGTCCCAGAAGAGGCTCAGCCTTCTGTAGGCTCTAATTGGCTTCACTCCAGGCCTTTAGCTCACTTAATTTTAGTTTTGTTTTGAGACGGCGTCTTACCACGTAGCCCTAGCTAATCTGGAACTTGTTAGGTAGAACAAGCTGGCCTCAAATTTGCCAGGGATCTTCCTGCCTCTGCCTCCTGAGTGCTGGGATTAGAGGTGTGTGCCACCATGTCTGGCCCCTCCAGGTCTTTACAGAGCTTGCTGTCTGGACCATTGCTCAGAACCTGGCTGCATTTTCTTATATCCTTATCCTTATATCTTTCTGTCTAGTCAAGAAACAGCTTGGGATCTTGTCCTGGTGTGAATGCTAAATGATGATCATGGTGCTGCCTCATCCTTTGTGAGTTCTTCAGATCTCTTGGTGAGGTCGATGCTTGCTCCTCAATACCACATAAGCATATATTCATCCCAGACTTCCCACCGCCCATCCATACTGGCTTTGAATACTTGCAAAACATTTCCTAACTTCTTACCAACTGCTAGAGGTGTGGTGGTGGCTGCAGTAGTGGTGGCTTGTAGAGTTCCTATAGAATAGCTAATCTATGAGCATGCAGGAATTGGAGAGTGGGTGTGAACGAGCAAGTGGTGAAGGCTGAGAGGGCAGGATGGCTAATGGCTGCTACCATGTGACTGTGAAAGAGGGTGGGTTTGAGTAGAGATGCAACCAGAAGCAATGTCACCACCCTGGCGGCTGCTCAAGTTCCTGTTCTTTAATTCCGGAGGTACCACCCACACCTATGAGAACATAAAGGGCACCCCACTAAAGGGTCAATGGAGCAGGACTTGGAGGCTGTGGTCAAGTTGGTGGCAGTCTGAGGCTGATGACGGGACAACCAGAGCCAGAACTGATACATGCAACGGAGCGTGCAAGGTGAGGAAGAGATGCAAACTACTGGCTGAACACGTGTTAACAGAGGTTTCATTTTTTTTTCCCTGATACATTGCAACCTGGGGAAAAGCTTCTTTTAGATGTGTGAAGTTTAGGAAATCTCAATGAGAGTCAGCAATCATGAAGACAACTATGAATGAATGATGGCCCAGTGAGGACTAGGGAAGGAACACATGCTGAATATTTGCTGCTTGCTGAACACCACCCCTACTCACTCATTTCATCTTGTAAGATACACAGTTCACGATGGTTTGTGACAACTGCTCCAGGCAACCAACACAAGGAGGAAACCCAGGCAGAGGTAAAACACCGCCCGCCCGACAAGGGGGCAGCATCGCTGGGAACATCTGTGTTCATTTGCTACAGATATTATCCATCCCGTGTCGTCAATGAGGAAGCAGGTACTCAGGCTCACAAGACTGAAGAAGAAACTTGTGGGTGGCGGTCAGGCTCCCCCAAACCCTCCCACCTCTCCACCTTGAAAAACCTCCGAAAAGCCCTGTCTGTCTGGCCATCCCGATGCTCTCTGGCGGCTACCACCTTGTCTAGGGCTTTTCTGAGTTTGCCTGACTGCTGCTGTCACCACACATGTGACCAGGAGGAAACCCTGGAGGCCAGAGCAGCTCTGGGAAACAGATTCTAATGTGCCCCAGGACTCCTGACAGTCATTTAGGAACCATGCGGGGTCTGGATTTCAAAACTGTCCCCTCTTCACATGATACCCATTGTGAAAAATCTCTTGGCTTCCTCCCCACCCTGGCCATGAAGCCAAGAACAGAGTTGAGGAAGGGTGGGCTAGGCACGGCTGGCCCAGGGCCAGGCAGTTAGAGTGGTCTCTGAAGGAACACCGATTGCCCATTTCTTTCCCTCAGATGCTCACTAAAATATTTGACTGGACTGAAGCCTCAGTATCAGGAATCCTGGGGAAAACGGGCCTTGCTTCTCCTGCCTTGTCAAATCTCCATTATTTTAATAGAGATGGGCAGTGGGCCTGCAAATAAACAATGCTGAGAATGAGACCTACATGTCTTCCCACACACAGCCATGTCCTTAGAGTCCTAATGAGGACAACACAGTCAATTTGGGGGTAAGACTATGGGATGGGGGCTGTGTTCCATTTATAAAGAATAAAATAATTAAATTCGATTCAGTGGAAGGAGCCACTGAACCGGAAGAAATTTGGAGACCAACAGGGAAGGCCAGAAGCACAGGAGTAAGGGGTTGATCATGGCCACCTTTTCCAGTGACAGCTTAGGGGTGTGGCTTCCTTCTAGAGGCTGTTTCATAAATGGGGATTTTCTCTGTAAGGAGGGGCTAGCTCAGCAGACTGCTTCTCTCCTACAGGGACACACAAGCACACGCACGCACACACACACACATGCATGCACGTGCACACTCACATGTATGCACACACATAATACATACACACACGTATACATGCACATACACAATATCCACAGACACACATATGTGGTTTCACCGGTTACTCCTTCATCAACCCATGAGGAGGACAAGTTTTAAGCATGCTCACGGAGAAGCCTTGTCCCAAAGGGCTGTCTGTGACAGAGTATTCGGTTTTCCTCACTGAGGTGACCATAGAGGCTGGCCTTCAAAACTGTCTTCAGGGAACAAAGCTAGCATTAGGAAGCAAATAGAAAATCCAAGGGCAATGTTGAGTAATTTGTTCCATGTTTTGAACCCATCCCCCAACGCATAACTACTTCTAGTGGGGACACCCCACTTCATGTCCTTAGATGTGGCAAGTGGAATCGCCCCCAGAGGGCAGAGATTGGCTAGTACCAGAGTGAATACTGTGTTAGGAACAGAGATGTCTTTTTTTTTTTGTTGTTGTTGTTGTTGTTGTTTTGTTTTTTGAGACAGGGTTTCTCTGTGTAACTTTGCGCCTCTCCTGGAACTCACTTTGTAGACCAGGCTGGCCTCGAACTCACAGAGATCCGCCTGCCTCTGCCTCCCGAGTGCTGGGATTAAAGGCCTGCGCCACCACCGCCTGGCTGGGAACAGAGATGTCTTGGTGTGTAAATATTCTGAATGACAGTTCCACCTTTAGAACAGAAAGTGGGTCCTCCAAAGACAAGGACGTGGGCCATTTGCTGAGGTGGGTACTGGTTCTTGTCATTCTGTTTCAGATGTCAGATGTGTCTGATGCCAGGCACACAGCCATGGAGAGTGGGGAGCTATAAGACAAGGCTTCGGACACTAACAACCAACAGGTAGCCCCCATTAAGAGTAACCTGGGACCCATGACATCATTCACTTGCCTACAGGGCCCGCCCCTAAACTACAAAAAGCCACTAGTGGAAGGTAACTGTAGCTGGAGTTTTTTCCAGTCCTGCCCAGCCCCACGGACCCCGCAACCACTTATAAAATAATCACTCAGAAGCTCATATTAATTTAACTGCTCGGCCATTAGCTCAGGCCTACTACTGTCTAGCTCTTACACTTAAACTGAGCCCATTTCTATTAATCTATACCTTGCCACGTGGCTTGTGGCTTACAGGTACTTTACATCCTGCTCCTCATTGAGGCTGGGCGGCGGCTGGCAGCATCTCTCTGCCTCAGCCTTCCACTTCCCAGATTTCTCCTCTCCTTTGTCCTGCCTATACTTCCTGCCTGGCTACTGGCCAATCAACATTTTATTTATCAATCAGTCATCCACAGCCGGTAACAAAGGGTGGGCTCAGAGAGGGAAGCATGGAATGGGGCCTGAACCCCACCTCAAAGAACAAAGAGGCATGTAAGATGGTGGGTCCAGGGGATGTCTGGGGCAGGAGGCAGGTAGGCTAGAGGGGGCTCAGAGAGATGACAGTGGCAAGATCATCTGCAGGGCAGGCAGATACACAAGGCGAAAAGGGTGTCCATTTTGGAGGTGGAGCAGAGCACAGAAGTACCTAGTCCTGTCCAGTTGAGCATCATTTCGGACCATAGATTCCTTTGACAAATGGCATCTGAGAACGCTGTGGAGTGTACACAGTTTGGAAAAGACCCCGAGACTGGGTATGACTGCAGCCTTAGCGTACCTCAGCTCTTCTCTAGAACTACTCACATAGACGCTGGCATCTGAACCCACATGCTAGGTGTTGCTCATGTGCCCTATCTAGAGCAATTCTTCTGATTTACTATGTTGTTGTTTTTTCTAAATTACCGATTTCATGGCCTATGGCAGGCTTCTTGCTAGCTAGCTCTTATAACTTGACCCATTTCTATTTATCTATAAGTTGCCACATGGCCATGGCTTACAGATACTTTCACATCTTGCTTCTCCTGGCCCTGCTGGTGTCTTTTTAGACTCTGCCTTTCTCCTTCCTTTCTCTCTCCTTGGATTTCCTGCCTGCCTCTAAGCTGCTTTGCCATAGGCCAAAGCAGCTTATTTATTAACCAATGGGAACAACAGATAGTCACATGCTTTTGTTTTTTCTTTTAAATCGCACATATCCATTTTCTTGGCTACTACAGCCTTTGCCTTTCAGATGCCACTTACTTTCCCTCACCTCTGAGATTTTCTTAAAACCACGTGATGTCTAAAACCACGTAGGGCCTTTGGGTGGAATGGCACTCTGAACCCTTCTGTGTGGTGTTGACATTACTGTAATTTTACTAGGTTCCATCTACTCAGAAGTCATCAGAGGGTAAAGGTTATTTGAGGTCTAAGTACAATATTAAACAAAAATGGTTTTCAAGCATCAGCAGTGGAAATATCCCTTAAGATTGGCACAAGAAACAAGTTACCCAAAGGCTGAAACATTAGAAGGTAGGACATCGGGGCTTTTGTTTGTTTTTGGTTCCAGGCCCAGCATTCTGAGAAGGGTTATTAATTACTCCCTGGCGACAGAAGGAACACAGGGCTTCTCAAAGCCGATGGAAGAAATCCTCACAGACAGGGTGTGGGGGGGATGGGCTTGAGCTTCTCACAGAAAGCATTGATTCCATGCCACCAGCAAGCCGGTGACCTGCATGCTTCAGAGAAGGCCAGGGGACCGGGCCCTCTTCCCTGTAGAACTGAGACAGCCCACATGGGAGCTCAGTGCTTACGCGGCTGCATTCTACAGAACTCCCAGGAATGTCTGACTCCCCTAGAAGGCTGCTCTCCTCAAGATGCCCACCACCTACCCACTTGGCACCCCGAAGCCTCTGGGGCTCTTCTCTCTGCTAATGGTACTTGGCCAGCCCACCAGAAGGGCTGCTCACCTCCCACCCAAATTCACCTGGGGCTCTCTTCTTCAACAATGCTGTCACCTCTGGCATGCACGTCCACAGTAGCCTCCTGCAGTGTCCTCCCTGGTAACATATCTGAAGTCCTCTTTGGCTAACAGTCATCTCAAAATGGAGCTCAGGAGCAACACTCTCCTGATACAACCTGTAAAGGCTCTCACTGAAATCAGAACCATTCCACGGTCCTCTATCTAGTCCCATAAGGTCCAGCACGGGCTCCTGCTGCCTTTCCAGCTCAGAATCTGTCTCTTTCCTGGAGGGGCATAAAAACACTTCCCCTAGACTGGCTAATGAGAGCTGGAGTGGAAGGAGAAATTGGTCTTTTGTTGTTGTTGCTGCTGTTTGCTTGGTCGGTGCTGGGGACTGGGCCTGAAAGTCAGACAAGCACCCTAACATTGAATCTATCTGCTCCTGCTTCAAATTGTGCTTTTGTCTTCTGTGCCTTTCAGTCATGCCAGAGTTATGGTATTGTGTTGCAGTTTTCTCCGCTTTCTTGCTGCCAGGATACTGCTGACGATCACCATGACAGCATCAATGTTGTCCGAATGGCCTAGCTTGAGTTGCTTGGAACCAAGGCAATGTTTGTTCTTCCTGGAGTAGAAGTGAAAGCTGTTCTAGAACACAGTCCATGTAGATTACTGGAGGCCTCACGAGATCTCCTTTAAATTATCAGCCAGCTCGTTCCCTTAGGGAAATGACAAAATGATGATCTCCAGCATTTTCAACAGCATCTGATAACTTACCAAGTCCTTGCAAGCTTTTGCTGGTCCTTGTATTAAGCACTTTCTCATAGCATAGTGAAGAGGTATTGTTACTGTGCAGACTAGAAAGCCAGAGCTCAGAGAGATGAAGTGACTCACCCAAGGTCTCACCGCTAGTGAGAAACTGTATTCCAAGTCTCTTTGCCTGGTGCATTTGCTGGTTTTTGAGACAGGGGTTCACTGTAGAGCCCAGGCTAGCCCTAAACTCATTATGTGACAGAGCTTCAGACTGTCCTGCCTCAGCCTCCTGAGTGCTGAGATGACAAACATGTACTGTCATGGCTGGCTGCAGGAATGACTTTTTTTCTGCATCCCTTTGCATGCAGAGGCATTCAGAGAAGGTGATACAACAAGAGGCAGACTCTGGGTTGGAGTCGATGACTTTCAATGCCAATTTCAATGCCAAAAATTCTATCCAGCTGCCTTCAAGAGCCTGGGCACAACCCATCTAGGACCTATGCATGTCTATGTTTAAGACCAGAAAGTTAATGAACACCCAGAAGCTGTTGTGCACAGGGCTCTGGCTTCCTCAGAAGCTCAGTGCTGATGGGGCAAGTCCTCTTTCCTTCCTACCGATTCCTGGCAGACAACAGACCATAGGTAGTGAGGGAGCGCTGCAAAAGGTACGGGCACCGTGGATAACTGCCTGGAGTTCACTGAACTGAATACAGCTGTATGCGGGGAGAGATAGATAGATAGATAGATAGACAGATAGATAGACAGACAGACAGATAGAGGTGGGTACAGTATAGCAAGCCAGATGTGAACTGAACTGAAGAAAGTTGTATGCAGGGAGAGATAGATAGATAGATAGATAGATAGATAGATAGATAGATAGATAGATAGACAGACAGACAGACAGACAGATAGATAGTGGTGGGTACAGTATAGCAAAAGGACTCACACCACCTCTATTTTTCTCTCCAATTATTTTGTACCTTATACTTCTTTACAAACCAGTGAGGTTCCTGTCAATAACAGATGAAGTCTCACAATTCAGGGGATAAGAAACTCCCGCTTAAGAGGCATGCCACTAGATCATGACTCCAACTCTTCCACATCAACTGGGCAAGTGTTTCTAGGTGCCAAGAATTCTTTTCCAAGTCCCTCGTAGGTAAAGAGACCACCAGTTAGGCTGGATGGAACCTCACTAGGCCAGGGATGTCCCTTGAGTTGGTTCCCATGGCCATTTTCACTCAAGATGGAGCATCCACCCTCCCAACATTCCCTGTTTAGACCAGGGGACCATTCCCAGTGGGTCACATAGTGAGTTATCAAGCATGCTGTCCTACCCTGTGGGTCAAAGGCTGTTGCCAGAGCATACTGATTTGTGGAGAGCTAATGAAAGGCTCCTCCAACCAGAAAAACCATCTCGCCCTGAGGACTCCTTTCTGGATCCAATTTACAGTTCTTATGATAGACTATTCCTGGCTGAGGCAAAGAGAGGTCTGGGTAGATTATGGAAAACAGCCCAGACTTTGTTCTAGGAGCTTCTTCCTGCACTTGTGATGTGTCTAATCTTGCATGACTACTTATTCTCATTGACCTTTGATCTGTGAATTTCCAAGCCCCAAGTACCAACAAGAACTACTGATGGTACACCCGGCAGGGTCTTGTGATCATCTTTGCAATTATCTCAGTATTTTTATTTCATGTGTGCGCGTGTCTGTGTGTGCTGTGCATGTGTGTCCACATGTATGTGTGCATATGTGCTCATCCATGTGTGTGCACACGGATGCCAGCATTCAACAGTTGGTATCTTCTGCTGCTCTTCACCTTTGTCTGTGTGCATGTGTGCCTGTGCACGTGTGTGTGTGTGTGTGTGTGTGTGTGTGTGTGTGTGTGTTTCCACAATGTCAGAATTTTTTGAAGCGTAGTCAATTCATGAAGATTAGAGGCGTCAATAAGAGCAGTTATCATTAAATCCATCCATCTTGGTCCATTGACCAAGACGATAGCAAGTTCTTTATTCTAACATTAATAACATTAACTCTCATACAGTACTTCACACAGCACACAGTAAACGTATCTCTGTCTATATGGGTTATGGAAAGAATACAAGTTAAAGGAGCTCCAGCAGGGCTGGAAAAGGTCTTAGAAGTGGGCTGAAGAGTCTGTAATGATAGGGAACCAGGCCAGTGCCAGGATGGGGCTGCAGCTGAAGCTGCTGGAGTCAGGATTGAGAGTGAAGCTGCAGAAGGTAGCTGCGAGCTGAAAGCAGAAACAGTTCCAGCGCAGGGAAACCAGTACAGAACCCGGACAGGTTCTACCGAGGAGACAGCCTCCACTCACCTTGTCTAACTGAGTTTTGTTTTAAAATGGTGGGAAATAGTCACAAGATCACAAAGTGGAAAAGGCACAAGAATCTACATGTAGAAAAGACTGATTTCCATCCCTTCCATTTTGTCCCCCCCCATAGATATTGCTTTTTAATTAAAAAGAAAAATATGAAGCCCAGGAGGGGGGTGTAGCTCATCTGGAAGAGTGCTTGCGTTGTGTGCACAAAGAGCTGGGTCTCATTCCCAGTGCCGCGTAACTGGACTTTCTACCTTATTGTTGGAGACAAGGTCTCTCACTCAACCTAGACCTTGCCATCTCAGCTGGACTGGCTGACCAGTGAGCCCCTGGTCAGCCCCTGATCTGCTCCTAGCTCCTGCACCGTGATTATAGGCACGTGCCCTCATGCCCACATTTGATGTGGGCGCTGAGGAGCTCTTGTTTGCACAACAAATACTTCACCAACTGAGCCGTCTCCGCAGCCCTATCTCAATAATTTAAAAGGTCTGTTTGAAAGTTCACGCGTTGCCGATTGCCTGTGAGTCCAAACTCCATTGCTGGCTTGCCACTCGGGGTTGTAGGGAATGAGCTGAGACATTGACTCTCAAAGAGTGACCCCACTTTATTTGAGGAGTTGGTAGAAATGTTAAGATTGGTGGACCCACCCCTGACCTCCTGAAGCAGAAATTCTGAGGGTAGGCTCTGTCCTCTGACGAGGCCTCAGGTGAGGGAGATGCTCACTGGAACCTGAGCACCACTGGACTTCGGCTTCAACATCCAAGTCCTCTGGTCATCAGGAGTCCCTTGGTGTAGGTGAGGAGAAGGCCAGGGACTGGGTCCCACCTTCCAGGGATTCAGAGTCAGTAAATTCTGGGGTAGAGCCCAGGACCGAGCTTTTTAACAAGCTCCCTAGATAACTCTACTGAGCACATGTTCAGTTTACAGGGAAAAGAACGTTAGTTAATAGGAGAGACCGGAGGTGGGGGATGGGGGATGGGGCTGGAGGGCAGGGCTGCAGACCTAAGACAACAATACTGAAGCCAGGTGTTCCCAACCCCAGCTCTAAAGATTTGTGACACACGATCTCCTCCAAAGTTTTCACTTGCCAGCCAGGGAAACGGAGTCCCTAAGAAAAATAGCTTTTCTAAGTCTGGGTGACTATACCTGGCAGAGCTAGGACTGGAGCCAGGGATGTGGCTTCTAACCCAGTTCCCTTCCCTCACAGTCTAGAGCCCTGTTCACTGTTTGCCCCCTGCTTGGTGTCTCCAGCTTCTGGCTTTGCAACCGGGTAATCAAAGGCAAGTTTACTATGCCTTTGCTCTAAGTCTGGATGTTGACTGTCCCCCACAAAACTCAGTATATATCCATTGTACCACATGTGTTGAGACTGATCCTGGGGTTGAGCTGTAGAGAGGAGCTTAGAACAGTTTAGAAGGAAAAGCCTATAGGGAGGACCTATAGGTCACTGAGAATATACCTCCGAAGAGGATTGTGCAGCTCCAATTTCTTTCTCCTTTCCTCCACTTCCTGACAAATGCTTCCCACCATTACCACCTGGCATACTCACCAGAGACCCAAAGCCATAGGACCACCCAGTTCTTAGACCAGATGCCCCCAAACTGTGAGCTAACTTTTTCTTCATAAGTTAATTATCTCCAGTGTTTTACTATAGTGACAGAGCCGACTGGTACATCCCTGATGGGCTATGTAGCTTTGGTTCTCTGTGCTTTGCTTTTTCTCCCTTTGAAATGTACTGGGAGAATGGGGATGGATGACTCTCTGTTCTTCACTAAAGACAAAGCCAACAGCACAGGCAGGAGACAGTCACCACTAGTCCGGCAAAGCAAAGTGCATCTGAAGCTGATACTATATCCCGATCATTGACTTTCCATTAGTAGCAACTACTAGTAGCTACTAGTAGCATCAAAGACGATGGGGACCATCACTGCTCACATTTATTATGCTTTCCACAGCCCTCTTCACTCATGAAGTTGATCAGTCCTCGCAAAGGCCCTTTAAGGAAAACACTATCATTATTCCCGTTTGCAACCGGGGTAAGTGATGCTCAGGGAAGTTAATCCTGGCATCGTGGACTGGTTGGTGAGTGAGTGAGAGGCAGGATTTGAACCTAGTCCATCAGGTTCGAAGCCTACCTTTTCTCATTGAACTTTGCTGAGCATACTGGTTTGTTTCTAGTTAGGGAAGATGAAAGGAAGAAAGACAATTGAAGGCATCTATCCCTTGCCAGGCTGAAGGCAGTTGGGAAAGAAAGACCACAGCTTAAGCATGCATGATTCAACATTTACTAGATTGTTCCCAGGACAGCAAGCACATCCCAGAAGGCAAAGTAAGTGCCCTATAGAAACTAGCCTTTAGCATTGGACAACCTAGTTCTAGCCCAATGGCCCCATGGAACAGCCTCTTCAGAGGGAGCAGGCATCTGCTCTGAGTCCATTTTATCATCTGCTCAGGCAGGTCTAGAACATTCCCGCCTTCTTCCCAACCCAAGAACCATCCAGATAAGCATGATCCTATCAAAGGTCACCTTCTGTACAATCCACATTTTAAAAGATGGTGTCTCTCATCAATCAATTAACTTCTCCATCGACAAAATAACCAAACACATGTATAGCAAGGGTAGAGTTTGTAAACTGAACAAGCTAACTATTGATATCTGATTGTAGCTCAGAACAAAACCAAAACAGCCCTTCTGTCTGCCAGGACCCAGTGACATTTTAAATAGGCAGAGCCATATAACATGAGTGTTGGACAGTTGTCACTGATTTCTGAACAGCATCATGGGAACTTTTAGGAAAACATCAGTCTAAACAGTTTCTTAGGTCTCTCTGGCACCAAGTTCTACAATTTTACAAAATCTGAGAGTGTGCATTGATCATGGGAGCAGGCCATGGTGTGACTTATTTTCATCCCTCTGTGCAGTGAGCAGGGAGGACCCCTTGGAGGCCAAAGGAGGCCACACGAGGACACGAGCTGGGCAGGTCCCTGCCACTTCTCACTGAGTGTGGAAAACACATGGAACTCATTGGGCCCGAGAGGCCTACCAGCTAAAAATATAAACAAGCCCAAGAAAGTTTAGATAGACTCATGGATGAGTGAGCGGTGGGTGGAGGAATTAGTGATGTCCAGGCCTCTGCAGCTTGCTCAGGTCCCTGTTAGCTGGGGAACTCCCAAATGAATGAGGTACCTATGCTCTCACCAAATGTGCCTGTGCCCAGACAAAAAGGAGAAGCAGAGAGAAAGCAGAGGATAGATGATAATTCTCTGTTTTTGCATATATCTTCAATTTTTAACACACACACACACACCTCTTCATAAGAAACTTTTAGAATTAGGAATAAGGGAATCATTTTTGATGTTGTGTGCAAGGATTTAGAGTATTTCCACATTTTGCTATAATTTTGTGCATACCTATTTTTTTTTAAATTTATTCAGTATGTATTCTGGATATTTCCTTAGCATTTAACTTTTTCTCCCTTCATACTAAACAAGCTTTCTGGATAACTTAAAGGGTTCTGCCACTTTCTTAATCACTGGTGTATGTAATTGTCAGACTGTCTTACAGTCCACCTCTTATTTGACATTGTTCTTCTTTCCCCAGTTTTCGGCTGCATAAATATTGCTGGGGTAGACTTGCCTGGCGCTGTTTCTGCAGGGTTCCAAGAAGTACAGGTTGGCCTTGAGCTTGACAGGTAGCCGAAGAGGACCTTGGACTTCTGATCCTCCTGCTTCCACCTCTCTGGGGGCTGAGATCACAAGCATGAACCACCAGACCTGGTTTTACGGTGCTGGGAATTGAACCTGGGCCTCCATGCATGCCAGGAAGGCACTCTACACTGAGTCACATTGCCAGCCCACCTTGTTCCTTCTTTTTGGAGACGTAATGATAACTTGCAGAATTGCACAGCGGAACATTAAGAAGTTTTCTCTTGCACGAGAGGAAGCTAGGCCAGTGTGTCCCGGCTTGTTGCATTTCTTTCATAAATGTTCCCAGGAAGTCCCTGATGCCCCAGCCAGAGCTTCCTCTCTCTTCTCCCAGCTAGTTGTTGATGCAGCCCTGGGGCTCTTTCCTGGCTCCTTCTGTCTGAGCACTTGGAGTACTGCAGTGGTGTGGTGCGCTGCCAGCCAGTGGCTGAGGCTCACTCAGACACGGTCCTTGTTAGGAATGCAAATCTGTCCACTCTCCCACTGTGCCCCTAGCTTTGACTGGCCTCTGTCTTCTATTACCTGCACCAGCTGAAAGATAGGGCTGTGGCTTAGTAATGTGAGAAGGACCGGCTCTGTCTGAAGCAGGACTGTCTCTCCCCTGTTTCTATTTTGTCTGATAGAAGTAAGAGCGCTTTCTTCTCCCAGGGCCAACTCTACTAAAGGCCATTATGCACTAAGAGAGAGGGAGACATTTATCTACTGGTAAGTATGAGAGTTACATTCTGTACCTCCAGTATGGGTGGAAATTAAGCTGTTTACTCAGCGGCCGCCCCAAGGGACTGAAATGAAGTCTAATTTGCTAGCATTTCTGGAACACATTGTCTGAACCCCCCACTCCCCCACCCAGTTCTCATTTTCTACACCTGTGAAACCGACCAGGAACCTGTAAAATTAACTTGGTTGAATTCTACCCCGATAGGCTCTGATAACAAATGTAAACCGAGTGAGCAGGAGGGGACCACAGCAAACTGGTTCCCGCTTTGGATATGAGTTTGAAAGGGACTGAGATTGTAGCAGGCTAGCCTGTTAAACAACTTTGCCATCACTAGGGATTTCTGGGATGGTGTTAAAGATCAGAGGGGTTATTGTAGGCGCTTAGACATGGTTTCCCTCGGATACTCTATGACGCAGGACCCACACAAGCTAAAGGCCTCACGTAGTATGCTCAGATTCTCCCCATCCTGTGACAAACCCTCTTCTTTATCACCAGGTAGGTTCTTCTTCACAATATGTTCCTGTTTTTCCCTCTACCAGTGTATGGCCATCGCTACTTCAAATGTCACTCCGAATTAAACTTTTATACCACCAAGTCTGTCAAGATGAATTCCACCCGGGGCTATTTATTTCACATCTTTCCGGTATTTCAAAGTCGGAGTGCTCCCTGAGGGTGGAGGCACACAACCGCAATCCTAGCCCTCACAGTCGGGAGAGATGGCTGAAGCAGGAGGATTTGGAGTTTGAAGTCATCCTGGGCTACACTGCAAGGCCCATTCTCCAGCAAACAAACCCCCAGAGTGCTCAGAGCCGGGCTCCTGCTTTGCAGCCTGTCACAGGGATTTGCTTGTGTATCAGGTCTCCACCCTGTCATGAGCCTTGATGCAGACCATGAGCTTTCTTCCTCATCTCTTTCCATGAGGTGGGGGGAGTTTTGTGCTGCTCTTATTCTCCCTGATAATTAATACAGGTGTAGACATGTATATATTCCTATAAAAGGAACATTAAATGTGAAAAGCAGAAAAAAAATGATCATTTTCTTCTCACCCAACTTTAACCATTATTGTAATTTCTTGAATGTCTTTAAATTTTACCTTTAAAGGTGACAGGTTTGTTTACATGAACACTGGTGGACACAAGTCAACCATTTTAGATTTCTTGATGTGGAGATAAACTTACAGGGTAGAGACAAAATCCACTAACTACTTCCTGTGACAGCATAGGAACTCCTGACTTGAGGAAACTCACTCTGTGGATTAGAATAGCCATCATGAAACGGGACTCTTCTGCAAGAGGAAACCCGGCTCAGCCACTCACTAGTGGCAGCTTCACTCCTGTGACTTTGGACATATTTAGATGGCTTAAAACAATGTTATGACACATACAAGTTATATATCATCTCCCTTTGGGGGGATGGGTCTTGCACTATCCTTGAACCTAGGATCCTCCTCCGTCTGCATGCTGGTATTACAGGTGTGTACCACCACACCAGGCTATGTATTCCTTGTTTTGCCTAAAACCCACGAGATCATCTGTCCTTATATCCCTTAGTAACATAGTTGTATATAATTCTATTTAATCTGTGATTCAGAGTCAAGTAAATGGTTTCTTCAAACAACATTTTTGGTGAAATATGGTGTTTTAATGACTTTTCAAAAAGATCAACACCCTCCAGTCGAATTGTAGATGATGAATTATAATCTGCCAGATTCTGGACACTTTGCATGAAGTGAATACCAGCTCACAAGGCTCAGACACAGCCCAAGCCAATGAATCTTGCTACTGTCTCGGCAAGCACAACCCACAGCCAACCCTCACAGGCTCCATGCAGGGAGGGAGCCTCCAGGTGAGGATGCAGCCCAGCAGCCCAGTATCAGTGTCACCTGGAGCTCACCTGGCCTGAAGCAAGTGCCTTGAGACTCTCCAGTCCAAGAAGGTGGACTAAACCTGCCATTCCTTTAGCTATGGAACCAGCCATTTGTCTCGGCTTCTGGTCCCCTCCCAGCAGACTCTCTTCTCATGAAGGTCCTTCCTCCTATCCACATGACACCACACATGTGAGGAGCTGTCACCCCACACCTCTCCTGGGCATCTGTGTCCCCCTGTACCCTCCTGTTATGGGCATCTTTCTCTGTCTAGTTTCTCAAAACAACCAACCAACCAACCAACCAACCAACCAACCAACCAACCAACCAACCGATCAACCAACCAACCAACCCTCCCCAGGAATTTAGTTCATGCCTCTCCTGAGCACAGGTCAGTACTTCTCCCCTTTTGGCAAAGCTGCTTTCCACTCAGTTGGGAGTGTCCACTTTCTTAGAGGGTCTTTTGACTTCCCACTTCATGCTCATCCACTCTCCAGGCCCCAGGCACTCGCCTGTTCATCTTCCACCTGTTTTCTTCCCTCTCCTGTCTCTTTTGCTGACATCCTTTTCCAGGGACCACTGGCCTGGAAAAACCACATTTCTTAGTCATCTCCCTACGGTTCTGCTCCTTCTTCCTCACGTAAGATTCTGATTCTGAGGTCGGCCAGCTCTGGGTAATCATGTATGAAACAGGACTATGTCAGCATAGCCTGAGTATCCCTTATGCTTGGGATCCAAAGCGTTTTGGATTTTGAAATGTTTTCACACATATAATAAGAGATCTTAATTTGGGGCCTTAAGTCTTTAGATGAAATTCATCATTGTTTTATATATACACTCCATACATGTAGCCTAAAGATAATTTATATAACATTTTAAACAGTTTTATGCACGGAACAACATTTTGTGGTGTGAGATTTTTCCGCTTGTGGAGTCATGTCAGGGCTCAGAAGAGTTCGGACTTTGAAGCATTTCTGATTTTAGGCGTTCAGATGGGGATGTGCAACCTGTTCCACCTTGCCGCACAGAGTTGTAAAAAGGAAATGATCTAATCCATACACTGCACTTGACACCGAGAAAGCTAACAGACATTAGCAGTCAGTGCCACTGTTCCTGGACTTGCTAATTGTATCAGTAAGAGCCCCCCCCCTTTTCTCCGAAGCACAGCTTGCCAGTTTCAAAGTTTCTCCACTTCAGACTTCTGACCTCTATTCACCCCAGGCCCCTTAATTTCTGGCTGGATGTTCTTCGGAGACTTGTAAAATAAGTCTGTATTGAGAATGGGGTGAATCAAAAATCTGCCTTCTCAAAAGAGCAAAATGTCAACGACCCCGGGTGATTTCTGGGTTCTGTGTCCTCACCTATAAAGGAAAAGCTGGACCCAGACAGCATTTCGGCAAGCTCGTTCCAAAAACTTCCTTTTCAAAGATGCTAACACTCTATAACAAAGCCCCTCTGGCCAGAACAGAGCCACACTCTGTGAACAAACATACAACCCGGCACCTGTTCCTCACACACCACCTTGGTCAGCTGAGTCAGTATTCCAACCCTGTCTACACCGCCTGGCACCTCGGCAGAGTGTAGAAGGGCTAATCACTTTCTCTCCTAAGAAGGGGCTAATTTTTCCACTCATTGTACAAAATAATGGGTTTCATGCATGACTATCAAATACTTTGATCATACTTATCCCCTCTATTACCCTCTCTGGTCTCCTCTACTACTCCTGCTGGCCCCCTTCTGCTCCCCAAATAATCCCCCAAGTAGAGGCTTTGATTGGCACAAATCTCAGCTGTGTAAGGAAGGAGACCAAACTGCAAGCTTTGCTGAAAAAACTGGGGCAAGGTTCTCTTTAGTGAGCCTCCAGGTACTGTGCAGGCTACCGCTGGGTATCAGGGGCCTGGAAATACGCGCCTGCCTGCTGCAGGGTCCCCTGATTAAGCTGGCTGCCAGGCACAGGGCATTTCAGGCAGGAGTGGTGAATTTGAAAACCACACAATTACTAGTAGTTTGGAAAGTCCTTTTGAAACACCATGCCAATCATTGAATTCATTTTTCAAGCCCCCTTTTAAATGCAAAATATGCTAATATGTTGTTGGAGTGTCCAGCAGGGAACCTGCTAGGAACTGGGGCCTCTCTCCACTGGAGGTTAAATGCAAGGCTGGTGGGAATTGGGTACCGTGAGAATAATGGTCCATTTTCCCTCCAGGGAAGAAAAATAGGGCCGGTGCCACCAGCCTCAAGTGCTCCTTTGTCCTCCCCTCAGCTGCAGAAGGTGCGACCGCCCTTAGAAAGTTGTCAACTCAGAAATAATGGACTTCTCTCCTACCCTGGCCCCAGTTCGGCCCCCGGTAAGTGAGATATGTCCTTGAGTCCGTATTAACTCCTCCCTCCCAGCAAGGAAGAGACAATGTGAGAGGGAACAGACAGAACGGGGAAGGAGAAATTTATAGCTTTAGAGGAATAAATTAATTTAGGCCGAAAGGGCTGGTGCGGCCCAGCCTTTGACAAACGGGGCAGTCCTGTTCTTTGCAAAGCTCCATTTCTCTTACCTGCGTTAAGAGGAAGATACATCACAGACCCAGGGGGACTCTCTCGGAGGTTCTGGGATAACAGTTATTACCAAATAATACACCTATTTGCCCCAAACCCTGGGCCTTTTATACTCACTTTGTAGCCAATTCCAAAATGTCATTAAAAGTTGCATCTCGGTGTTACAGAGTACGTACACATCGCTGGGTACTATACTGTATATCCAGGGCCTCAGGACTAGCACTGGGAGGGTGCAGTGAGGGTAACCCAGAAATGTGACATTTAGATGTGTGGGTGTAGTCATTTGTAATCATTAATCAAGCAACTACTACCTTCTGAGGACTCCTGAGAGCTTAGCATTAATACATGCCTCAGTGGCAGGGGGAGAGATACAATCCGGGCCCAAGGGTTCAACATGGCAGCACATTTGCCTCGCAGAGTAGGAAAGCCCTATACGTTCTGTGGGGTCTCAGGCCCTGTGAATTGTTTATTTGAGGTTGGGTTTTGCTTCAGATATATCTTCTTCAACCCATATCATGTCTTAAATATTTTGGATATGTTTCTGAGAAATCAAGAGTCTCACTTTTCCTTGAAGGACTAGAAAGGGAAGAGCAGCATCTCAGCGTTCATCCTTTAGCATGGAATGAGCAGGATTGGCTGGAACTCAGCAGAGAGTGGACCTTTAGACTGGGATTCTCACTGCCAAAGCCACCCCCCTCTTTCTCTTACTTAATCTCTGTCTTCCTTATTCCAGGCACCTGCCTGGCCCTGGTCTACAAGCCTGGCCTCATGACTCTTTCTTTGTTAATTAAAGGTGTGAGGCTGAGAGTAAGACCTTCATTGAGTTCATGCTTGAATTTGGATCTCTGACGGACACCTGGGCCTGTGCTCTTGGCTATATCCTATTGTGTGTTACCAAGGCAATGCAGGGATACAGGATACCCTAAGTATAGTAGAACTGTCATAATCACCTGATAGGTGGGTGAGCCAATGAACAAATGTACAAATGGACCAGCCCTGGCTTCAGATGCTGGAAGGCCAAAGGGGGTATGGTGAGCAAGAGATTTTAGAAGAAGCAAGGAATGGACCAAGAGCATCCCGGAAGAACTTAGGGAAGAGATGCAGGGCTCTTAGCTTGGGACCTGGTACTTGGTTTACCCAGTTTTGTTTGTGATTTTTAAAATGTATTTTTTATTATAAAATTGAATGCAGAGACAGAATTTCACATGACATATCAACATAGAGACTCTCTGCAACTATTTATTTTTATTTATTTATTTTGGTTTCTATTTTCTTTCCCAAAGCCACCAGAACTTTTTAAAGTTGGCATTCACTGTAGAGTAAGAAACTAAAATTCTTCTGTCTGGGGTGGAATGGTGGTGATATTAGGGGGCAGTTGGAAAATCCAGGGCCCAAGCTCCAACCTGACAAGCAGGAAAGGCAGTTTGCCTTCTGTAGATCTCAGAGGGAGCCATTGCTTTTGGATCTTGTGAAGGATGGGGAGGGTGGGAGGAACCTGCCAGGGTGGCTGTCACCAGAGAGACGTTGATGTAATCAGGAGCTTAGGCTGGAAGGGAAACGGTTGCTCTGGCTACAGAAGAATGGTGCCTACCAGAAACCAGATGGCAGAATTGTCACAGATCTGTTTGGGGTTGATTCTTGTTCAAACAGTGAAGTCCCACTTCCCATGTGGAAGAAGGGGGGGGGTGCGCTTTGGGACATTGCTAGGTTTATACAAGGTCATGAGGGTGGGGCCATCTTGATGGGGTGAGAGCCCCGAGGAAAGAAAGGGAGAACAGAGTCTGTCCTCACACATGAATGGGAGCCATCTGCAAGCCAAGAGGGGGCCCTCTCCAGGAACTGACTCTGCCAGCACCTTGATCTTGCACTGTAAGTCACCAGGAGGGTGAGAGGCAGATGTCTGGAGCATTCTGTATGGCAGTGTCAACTCAGACAAGCTGCTGGTGAAGGGGGAACTCAGGAGCCAAGGACTCGAAGCCCCTAGTAGACTGGTGGCTCATAGCTCAAGGGTGGGATGTGACCTGTCCAAGGTCTGATCTAGACGGCACATACTGCAAGAGTTTCTCTTTCTCTCCCTCTCTCTCTTTAGCGACAGGGTCTTGTTGTATTTCGGGGGAGCCTCCAGTTCATTCACTATAGAGCCAAGAATGGTTTGGGACTTCCAGATTCTCCTGCCTCCACCTCCCAGGTGCCAGAATTGCTGGCAGGTGCCATCATGCCTGGGTTTCTTCTGTAGATTTCTTCTTTAGTCTTTGCTCCAAGCAGAGTCTCTCACAGGGGCCAGAGGTCTGGGGACAGGGTGGCGGTGTTGAACATGACAGATCCTTTCCCCAAGCTTCCTATTCATGAAAAGGTCTAAATTTAAACTCCTGACATAGTCTGCGTACAGCCAGCTATATGCGGCAGTCTGAAGATGGGACTATACCGCCTAAGTAGTACCCTGAATAACAGATTTGAAATATCAACCTGTGATGGGCTGGCACATAGCACCAAGCTGTTGCAGAGCATTGTAAACATAAAACTATCAGTTTGTTGGGTTTTTTTTTTGGGGGGGGGGGGGGAATGTAGCTCAGTTGGTATAGTGCCTGTCTATTTCTACTCCCAGTACTATATAAATTGAGCGTGGTGGTGCCTGCCTGTCATTTCAGGACTCAGGAAGTGGAGGCAGGGGGATCAAGAGTTCAAGGTCACCCTCCTGTTCATGGTAACCTCATGAAGCCTAGAAGAAAGAGCAGTCTACGCAGCATATAGTAAATGTGAGGCTAGCCTGGGCTACAACGAGAGGCTGTCTCAAAGACCAAAATTTGATAGTTCTGTCACACCGACAGCCTTGGTTAGACTAAATGGGTCTCCCCCTCTGCCTCCCACCCCAAGGTCATGAATCTGGGAAAGGGACTGGTAGGGAGGAGGGAGAGAAGTGAGGGTGTGTGGGGGTGAGGAGTGAGTAAACAGAATACATTGCATAATTTTCAAATAAGAAAATTAATGAATAAAATGAAAACATTTGACCTAAATATTTTATAGATCCACCACTTTTATATTCCAATTTTTAAATATTTAATCATATCTTAATATGCCAGCAGATGGAAATATGGAAGTGGTTGGGGGTCTTTCCTCCATAAGGCCCGAGTAGTGAAGGGGAAGGAGAGCGTGTCTGTCTTAGCAAGATGAGGAGCACAATGACCTGCAAATCGTTGAATGCCCGAGATGTGCTCATGGATAGACCAAAGATGGCCAGACCTGTTCAGGAGGCTTATTTAAATTGGGGCTTATTTAGGCTAGATGCTAAACTGGCTGTTAAGTTACCCAATAAATACCATGGCAGCAAGGTACAACAGGTGTCGGGCTACAGTGGACCTGCATGTTTACCCGAAGATGTACCCAATGGCAGATGGTATGGATGGGATGTAGGCCCTCCTTCCCCCCAATTTTCTAGTCCTGGACCCTGCTCTCTTATGGAGCAGGAAGAGCTGTGCTGATATAAGTAAGAGATCTTGAGTTGGTGGGGGGGTTGATGCTGTCTTGTCTGGCAGGCTCCATGTCATCACAGAGGTGAAAACTCATGTGAGAAAGAGGTAGGAGAGTTGGTCAGAACATCACCCTGGACGAAGACCCAGCAGCTCTTCCTGGGTCTTAAACCAGGAAGAAGTTATAGTCAAAGAAAATGAGTAGATTCTAGAAGCTGGAAATTCCAAGGCATTAGGCTGTTCCTTCAAGCCTCCAGAAGGAACAGCCCTATCTACACTCTGGTTTGAGTTTATCGAGACCCATTTCAGGTTTCTAAGCCTCCCAGACTATGAGATAATGAAGCTGTGTTGTCACATCCCCAAGTATGTGGTGTTCTGTTGCAGCAGCCCTAAGGAACTCTTACAGTGAGGCCAGGCAGATGGGAGATGTGGAGAAGTGGTCCTACCCTGGTGCCAATCACCTCCTCAGAGTCTGAAAACCACGAGCCTTGGGCTAGGGGGTCTCCACAGTCCCTTCTGGTTTTGATGGACAAAGGCATGTCTGGTGGAACTGAAACTCTCTGGGCTGTGATGAAGGTTAGGTGAAAGAGCATTCTGTGCAGCAGGCCATGAGAGTCCACACTGAATGGGCAGACTAGGCCCCTGAGCTCATGGAGTTCAGATCTGGGAAGTGAGCCAGGGCACATTCGGAGTAGTGTGATGGTGCCCTTCAGAAGTTAAGCCCTGAACGCCTATGTTAATGGTATTTGGAAGTGGGGTCTTGGGAGGTAGTTAGCATTAGATGAAGACGAATAACAGTGTTAGTGGCCTAAAAGAAGTACTAGAGCAGTGGTTGTCAACCTTTCTACCACTGCAACCCTTTAATACAATAACTCCTGTTGTGGTGAACCCAACCATAAAATGATTTCATTGCTACTTCATAACTATAATTTTACCACTGTTATGAATCATAATGTAAATATCTGATATACAGGACATCTGATACGTGACACCCAAAGGGGTCATGACCCACAGGTTGAGAACCACTGAATTAGACAGACACAAGCTCACAGTATTAGCAGGTGATATCCCCTGCCAGATTATGACCCGCAAGAAGCCCCTCACCAGATGTTTAGCATGCTCTTGAATGCCCCAGCCTCCAGAACCTCTATTCTTCATGAATTACCCATTCTGAGGTTTTCAGTCACAGTGTTAGAAAACGGATCGAGACAACTGGTGAACAGCCCAACTCTGCATATTAGTGTTAGAAGGGAAGTGACGCCTGGTGACAAGAGAAAGGGGGTGTCCTCAGGGTGACCAAGATTGGCATCTCAGTGTGAGAGTGTGCCTAGGACCAGGTGATGAGATGCAGGAAACAAAGAGAAAAAGAAACTGAAAAAAACCAAAAACCAAAAACTACCCTTAGCTAAACAAAGTTAGACAGAATTATAGATGGAGGAGTCCTGAGGGACTGTATCTATGAATTGATTCATGTGTTCATTTGACACAGTGTTTTATTAAACAGGACAGTGTACCAGGCAGCAGAGACATGGTACCGAACGAAAGAGACAAACAAGGTCCCTAAGGCAGCATGGAATATTGGTATTGTGGGTGTGTGTGTGGGGGGGGGAGGGGCAATATGAAAATAAAGAACTGAACATCGTCTTATGATATAAAAACACTGTGAAGAGCTGGCTAAGAGAACAGAAAGACAGTCCACCTCCCACAGCTGTTGACAGCTGGCAGAGACTACCATGCAGGGTCCATCAGCACCCCAACAGGGCCCATTTCCTAAACCAAAGGGATCAGGGAGCCCCCTGTCACCGAGCTGGCAGGACACTGCTACTGATTTCACTTAGAAAGGCTAGTGTGGAGAGAGCTGGAGAAGGAAGTTGGTGTTTTTAGGATCGCTCCGTGGCCTGTGTGCCTGGGCTGGGCTGGAGACATGGTGACTGACAAATGCCAAGGAAGATGTCTCAAGCAAGAGTCACCTCTCCAGATATACATCAGAAAAGGGGGTCTTGGGGGGTGTCTTTTGGATCAACTTTGGGGTCGATAAAGCAGTGTGCACACTCCCTAGTGGCCCTGGATTGGCTTAGTTTCTGTGGGGTTCATGAAGCTGGAAAAGACACTGCCTGGTTAGATAAGGTGAGCCTGAGTAGATGTTAGCTTTCATGTGTGTGACAGTGAGGTGTAAGGCCAGAGATCTGGCTAGCACATTGTAAAGAGTGTGTGTGTGTGTCAGAGAGAGACGAAGATCAAGGTCTGTCTTTCTGGGGATCTCTATCCATCCATAGCTTCCTTCAGTCTTGTGGAAACAAAACCTGGAATCACAGTTGAGCACACCCCGTATTCAAGGACAGTATGGTTTAGGAAGTTGTTAGTGTTCTCCCTAAGGAATACAGGGGGGGGGGGAGGGGGCAGTTGTAGAAAGCAAACCACCTGTCCCTGCCACGTCCTTTCCTGTCTAGAGAAGGCTGTCTGGATTTCCTCACAGCTCAGACTGGATGAGGCACATTATGCATTCAGGTCCTGCAGCAGGAGCCTTCCAGCTGCCCTCCTGAGGGCTCTACCCAGGCACAACAGAAACTCCTGTGCTGAGCAGCCTCGAAGATGCTGGACGGTGTCTTGCCAGAAGACCTCGCCAGAAGCCTGCCACCTGGCCTTACCTGGCAGGTGGTGAGGCCACTCAGTCGCATCACACATCCCTTTGGTGAGAAGCTGTTGTGGATCTAGATGGGGACAGGCTGCCTCACGAGAGCTTCTGTCTTTCCTAGGCCTCTGCCTCTCAGGAGCAAGAGAGAAATGAGCATCCGTTTCCTCTGCTTCAAAGCTCTCCCTGCCCCTTGCAGCAACTCATCACCCACTGTCTCCTCAGCTCAGCTCATGCCTCTTCCTCTGCTGCACAGCTCCATGGGACAAATCCTGCCATTTGGAGTCCTTACGGCATCTCACTGCTCTGACTGAACACTTGCTATGGCTTCAAGCCCTATGCTGGCAATGTCTGGCTGGTAATGTCTAGTACTTGAACAAATCCCATTGCTCCTCTGACCTCACTTACTGACGGATGGGGATGGATAGGCTGTTCCTAGGATCCTTCCTGTTCCCCACCTTCCAGGATCACCCTTTACCAAACAAAAAACCCAGGCGTGGCAGCAGACTCATCAGAGGTCTTGACCTGTTATGGGCTCCTCCTTCTCTGGGCTTTCATTGACTTAGCAGGGGCATGAGAGCACTCAGTACAATATTGGTTTGGCTATACCCCTTTAAAGCATGAAATTCACTTTTAAATATGTATACTCTAGTACTTAATATAGGTAAGAGTAAAGTTGCTTTTTTGGGCATAGGAGTGAAGGCCTGGAAGACCCCTTTCTGCTGTGGCCTCTGAGCCACACCCTCTTGTAGCCCAGATCCTTGAGGGACATTGCCATTGCCACAGATGCTCATTCCACATATGGCCTTGAGTCTAGCTACACAGGCTACCTGTTCATACCTCACTGCTCCCCGCCGCTCACTTTCTGTACGCACTCTCGTAATCTTTGAGACGTGTCTACAAAAGATATGACGATCTGCCTGCACCTCCCTGATTTTCTGGTGTTTATTTGTTTGACAAGTTTTCTCTATGGAGTCCTGGCTGGTCAGGTGCTAGCTGTGGGGATCGGCTGGGCCTCACATTCCCAGAGATTTACCTGCCTCTGCCTCCAGAATGCTGGGATCAAAGGTGGGCACCATGACGCCTGGCTCTCTCTAGTGTTTAAAATGTTTGGTTGGAAACATGGCTTTCAAGGGTGCCTGCAGGCAGTGAAGACTGCCGAAGGCAAGAATGGAGGAGAGAGCACATTAACCCAGTCCCAAAGCGTGGTCCCAAAGCAGACCTTCCCTGCAGAGACAAAGGACACAAGAAACTCTCTGAGCCACACTTGCCTGTCCTCGGGGGAGGCACAGGTGGTATGTACAACCTGGCCCTCAGCGTCTCTGGGCCAACATCTCCTTTCTCTTTCTCCTGCCCCTGGTCCTGCTCAGTTCCCTTGAATTTAACCATCAACCCTCCGGAGACAGACGCGGAAAGTTGGAAGGGGAGGGAGGCGGGTGCTATTTATAATTCGGCTGTGTTCACCCTCAGAACACGGCCATTTATTCCAGGCCACCTGCCAGAGGCCTACATTCCCCTGGCCCTATATATGGGCCTCTCCACAGCCTCTGTGCCACATCCTTGCCTCCGAGGTCCCCCAGGAAGCCTGGCAAACCAGGAGGTAAAGCCAGATCTGTAACTCGGGAACAGTTCCCCAGGATGGTTCTGCAGAGCTCTCCAAGGCAGCAGGCTAGGGGACCCTTGGGCGTTGGTCCGGTAGGGCTCAGAGGGCAGTTGCTTTGTCTCCAGGGTTTGAATAAAAGGGGTGAGGAGAAAGAAAAAAAAACACATCCTGCTCTAAAACATTAGGTCACCCCCTTCTTTTTGCCAAGTGGTTTTCGATTGTTTCCATCGTGATGTGACTGAGGTCTGTGGCGGCTGTGCCAACCCCTGAGGGCTGTGAAAGCTGGATTTATAGATGCCCTGGACAGGAGGGAGGGGCAGGCCAGCCAAAGGCAGGGGTGTGGGGCTTTGGAGAAGTCGATGCTTTCTGCAGGCTAACCCAGCTTGGATTAGCATGTATTTAAGGATACCAGAAGAAAAGGTAGCTGGCCTCCTGGGAGGTTGGGATGTAGATACATTAATGACACCTGGAAGCCCAGTCTGAAAGCAAACAAGGCCCAATCTAGTGCCGTGCCCACCCTGCCCACTTCTGTGTGCTCTGGACACAGGCGTGCCCTAGCCTGTGTGCGCAGATGCCGACACTCTTTGGTGGGTCTCTGATCACATTTCTTCTTATTCCAACTCAAACTTGAGTCTTTACTATTTTTTGACAGTTTTCAGTCCAGGCTGGTTGAACTCTATGTAGCCAAAGATGACCTCGAACCCCTTTTGTCTCCATCTCTGAGGGGTAGGTGTGTGCTACCACACCTGGTTTATGCAGTGCTGGGGAATCAAACCTGGGCTTTGTGCACGCTAGGCCAGCATTCTACCAATAGAGTTACATCCTCAACGCTAGTACAAGTCCTTCCATTAGAAAGTTTTCTGTGGTCATTTGGCTAACTCTTCCTTAGGATGGGGAGGTCCTAGCATTGTGAATACTGGGACTATGCTTGGACCAATTCGGTGCTTACTCTGTGCCAACCATATAACAGCATCGCGTGCGTGATGCTTCCTGTTCCCTTATGATACGGATATTAGCTTGTACGAGAAGAAAGGGAAATAAGAGGCAGGTCCCAAGTGTGTCCAGCCCTCTCAGACCAACCTTCCTGGGGACTACGGGTCTGGGTCTCATCATTCACACATGTGGTCTTTGTTATTTGCATGTAGTTATTGTATCTTGTCAGGTACTGGTACCTTGCCTGTCCAGAGGGCCCTTAAGGTCCTTGCACATAGAGACCCTGTCTTCAGTGCCTTGCCTGTTCCTCTTCTTCACCCCCTCCTGCAGGACCTGGAACCAACTAGACCAACAGAAGAAATCTCCCATCATGCAATGGTACTTGGGCTGCGTACACTTTCTTTGAGGGGAGCTCCAGTTGCCACATGTGTTCTCCTTATGTGCACACTGAAACCTTGCAGCCACCAGCAACTAGCCACAATCACATCCCTGGCAGACAAGAAAACAGGCAGAGCGAAAGGGGGACCTGTCCAGCATTCATCAATAGGTCAGTGGCAATGAGATAGTGTGGCAAGGCCTGATGGAGGTTGGGGTGATTTCGACACAGACACAGGTATAAAATGTGATGACAGTGACCTTACAGAGATGAGGGGTGAGACTGAACTATTTCAGATAACTGGAAGCAAGACCTTCCCCCACTTTCTTCCTTCCCTTGGTGTGCCTTTTCTATCTCCAAATGGAGGGCGGGTACCAAATGGATGGTACCTGGGTGTCAGTTTTTCTTCTTACAACCAACTGAGTTCTGGGTGTGAATCTGGGTGGACTAAATCGACATTAGTTAGTATAGAGTCTTGACAGAATGCTTGGAAAGCCACCGGCTCACGTAGCTGTAAGCATGGTCCTGGATTTGTACCCCCATGGCAACAAGTTCTCTGAGCTCTGGAGAGGTGGGGACCACTGAGGGCTGAGTCATCTGTGAAGGCTTCTTGAGGAAGGAGGGCCATTCCTGTTTATTTGAGGGTCTCTGAACACATAGCTTTGACATGATCTAGTGGAGTTAAGGGTTCTTAATATAAAGCTGTTGCTAAGGTCACTGTTCCTGCCCAGCACTTACAGGGAGGAAGGAGTCTATCCATAGGGTAACTAACCTACAGTTGGATGTGGCAAATTTATCTTTCAGTGTGCTCAGTTGAAGCATTCACTGCAGAGAAAAGCATGAGCCACCATAGTTCACGTCTGGCCAAGGGCTAGAATACCATGGCTGCAGAGCTTTTGTGATGGAGGACCATCAGTATCTCCTGCTTCCTGCTGCTGATGCCTATTGATACTGTAGGTCCAGCCAAGACAATATCTCTAGCTTGATTCTCTCGGTCATCTGGAACCCTCTGTACAGTCATGCTTCCCATACTGAAGAGGCCACCACCATCTTCTGCATCCATCCAGCAGTGCCGCCGTGGGGCCTTGGGTCAGGGGTCATACAAAACATGACACCGGCTTCTTGAGCTATCAGAGAAACTCCCCAAATGCAGTTGTCTTCCTAGTGTCTCATATGGAAACTATGCCACATGGGAGAAGTCTGGTGCTGAGAACAGTGAGTGAGTATGCAAGACTGTGGGCAGGTGAGAGCTAAGGGTGAAAACATCAGCAAAGTAAAGTGGAAGGAGCATGGATGCTGAGTGTGAGGCCTAGCTGGGAATCCAGCATCCCACGTATCTGGCACTTGCTTGTACCACTCAGCATCTGAACTTTCCTGACTACATTTCCCAGCCTTCCTTGCAGCTAGACTGTTTTCTGGCCAGTGGAAGCCAAACAGAGTGATGTGGGTCAGTTCTAGGCTTGCCTAATAAAAAAATCTCCCACCTGTAGTTGTCACAGATTCCCCATCCATCAATCAAAGGAGGAGAGTTTTCAGATCCAGAGGGAGACAGAGGTAGAAGGATGGCGCTTGGGTCCCTGAAGGACTGTGGAAGGCTGAATGCTAAATACATACCAGAATGGTGGTGTAAACAAGACACAAAGTCTTAATATGTTGAGTCATTTTGATTTTTGGATTGTCACAGTTCTTAGCCAGTGCAATATTATCTCTAAGTAGCCGAGTAGTTTTGGATAAGTTTCTTAGCCTCCCAATTCTGTTTTTTTGCATTTGGAAATCGAGAATTAGAAGACCTTCCTAAGAATGATTCAATCAGTATTTACAAAGCTCTCACAACCAAGGCTTCATGGTGACTTTAGTGAGCCCTGGTCAGTTTTGCCTTTCATGGTCCCCTCCTCCACATATAAATAATATTAAAAAATAATTTTTCATTGATAAAATAAAATAAGTAATAAATATTAAATTAGGTTTTGTGGCTGCATTGATATATAGATAGATATAACCCAGGTTGACTTCATTATGATGCCTATTCCTATTTATTAGTTTTTATACTTGATTTTACATTCATTCTTGTATTATTTTTTCTTTGTGGTTCTAAAAGAAATAAAGTTAAATATTCTTTGGGTGCTTAAAAGTATAATGGACCATAGGCATGGTGTTACAGTACCCAACAGAGAAGCTAGGCATCTTCTAGAATGCCCAGCCCAGAGTGTGCATAATGCATGCAATGAATATGGGCATTAATAAATATAGTAGTAGGAACTACGAGGCATGAAACAGCACTGGGTGGTTGTGAAGCCTCTTCTGCATTCTGCATTTTCTCCAACCCTCATGTATGACGTGAGGTAGGAGTGCCTGTATTTTATGATAAGAAAGTGGAGGATGAAAGAAGCGACTGGTCTGTGTTCCAAGAGCCAGGAGATCTGACCCTCAGTGCCTTTCACACCCAGCACATTACCGGACACTTTCCTTACTTTGTTACACTTAATTTCTCAGGCCTATGATGAGGTAGGGGCTCTTTTTTTTTTTTTAAACCTTGCTTTAATGAGTGAAAAAATAAACTCTTGCTGAGGACAAGTGGCCAAACCAAGAACCAAAGCCACTTCTCCTGGTGCCTCAGATGCTTGATTTGCCACCTGGCTTTTCTATCTATCAGGAGCTGTGGCATAAAACCGATAGATGGTAATCTCTAAGAGAGTGCCAGACACCCCAACACCCCCTTTCACAGAACAGAGAAGAGCCTGCTTAGGGCTGAAATCAAACACCTCGTGCCAGATTAAATGTATGCCTTCTCTCTACCCAAATGTACTCTTTAGAAGGTCTAATTATAGTGACTTTTATTTTCTTGTAAATAATCACGTCTGTCATAACTGATTTAACCGATCCAAGGCTCCAAGTTGGCAGTCTTGGCGGCCTGAGCCAATGTGTCAATTACGCCAACGAGGCTGTAAGCAAAAGTTGCATGAAATGGAAGAGGAAGAGGGAAAAAAAATCAGTTACAGTCATATAGATGGTGGGGACCAATATGTGCTTTTTCACAGCCCTAGTATCAACACAAACTCCCAAACCTGGCCAACACACGTCAATCCCTTGACAATCCGACTTAGTACAACAGATGTAGCCAGCCAGTTCCCAGAAAATGAAAACAATCTTTTTAGTAGAGAGTCGGTCCTAAAGACTGGCTTCTTTGATATCTTTTTAGTCTAAGTAGATACTGCAAGGAATTCGCAATGACTCTCCACGATTCTTTTCAGGAAGACGGAAGGGCTTTTGTGATTTATTGCCTGTAGGGCCTTTTGGGTTGTATTTGGAGTTACTGCTCAGTCAGCAGAGACTGGTGGCTACGTCTGGTCCGGGATCCATGTTTTCTCTCTTGATGCAGCTCATCAGTATGATGTGGGGGCTAAGTGAATCAGTTAGCCTTCCTGAATCCATCTCAGCTTCTCATTTCTAGATGGTAGTGAGAAGCCTACCTGTCAGACTCTGTGGGACTATGTGATGCAAGACCTGGACACGGCAGCCTGGTGTAGTGAGTAAGCCTTACAGAAACGCTATAGTCATCCTTAGCAGGTTATCAAATGCTGAGTCTGTTGTCAATCATTGAGGATAGCTTCTTTCTACAGTCAGATTTCCCTAAGTGCTTAATCCAGTTACGGTATACATCGGAGAAGGGAAAGGACATATACCTAGAGACCTCTTCCCAGAGGGCCCTTATGTCTTCTTGTCAGTCAAAATCTACAGGGCTTTGAACTGGATGGGCAGCAGTAAGAGGGTCATCTTCCAGGAAAGAATGCAAGAAAATGAAAGTGGCCAATCCCCAGTGCAGACCCCACAGGAAATGGACGCATGTTCTAGGTTACCCAAGCCTGGCCATTGTTTCAGTCTTCCTTGGGTCTGGCCACTCTCAGTGATCAGAGGTATCAGGAAGGCAGATGCTTAAGCCCGCCATCCAGCTGGCTCAGCTACTGATTTATGGTGTGCTCTTGGACCAGTTACATCAGCGTTCTCAGCTCGGTTCCCTCCTCTCCAAAATGAGGGAAATGACAGTGCTTGCTTCTTAAGGTGGTGGTCAAGAGTAAGTGATTGTCAGGTGCACACCAGGACTTCCCAGTGTTGTTGTGGTCATACCGCAAGCCAATGGTCTTCCTTCCCTCACCCTGTTTGCTAGTGTGCCATTGAACACATTAGCAGTGACTTCCTCATCACATCCCTCACGAGGATGGAAGTTCTACCATTGTTAATGTAGAAGTCTGACATGCCATAAAGGCATAGCGCTAAGTGTTCCATGATCTACTTCTGGAGCTTCCAGAGAGGCTAGGGCTCCTTCTTCAGTGGAAGTTCACATCCAGAGCAGAGACATGGAAGAAGAGAGCTCTGGGCTGAGAAACAAGGGACCGATGTCTCACTCCAGTGATCCTATTTTTTTGGTCATTGACCAGTTGCTTTTCTCTGGTATTAATATTCTCAGTTGTAAAACAAAGGGGGGGGTTTGGCTATCAACCTCAGTTCATTCATATCTACGAAGGTCAAATAACCACAGCTACCATGCTATGGATGAGGGCTTCAACTCCTGTGTCACTGTGTCCCCCAGCCTCAATGTCCTCCGGAACTCATGGGCATTCTGCTGCGTTCACTGCTGTCTTGGTTTTCATTGTCCCCTCAGGCACACACATGCCATAGGGCCTTGGTGCCAACTGCCCCTCTGCCTGGACTTCTCTTTCCCCAAATAGCCCCATGTCACACTCAACTCTCAGGTCATTATTTTCACTGCTTCCCTTAACAACCGCCACCACTTTCTAGCATAGTATATCATTTACCACTTACTATGAATGTTGCTTTTTCTCTGTTTCTCCCCAGGTCAAAAATGTAAATTATTATTATTATTATTATTATTATTATTATTATTATTTTGTTTTGTTTTTTTTCAAGACAATGTTTCTCTGTGTAGCCCTGGCTGTCCTGGAACTCATTCTGTAGACCAGGCTGGCCTTGAACTCAGAGATCCACCTGCCTCTGCCTCCTGAGTGCTGGGATTAAAGGCATGTACCACCACCACCCAGCCAAAAAAAAAAATGTAACTTCTAAGAGAAGAAATTTCTATTTTCTTTCCCCTCAGAACCCAAGAATAGCACCTGGCACAGAACAGGTGATGAATAAATATTTGAGGACTCATTGAATGAATTAACAATAAGTTTCATATACACAAAATACATGGTCGCTAAGTTCTTGGCTGTCTTCCTAAATGTTAGAGGGGGATTGCTACCCTCTCACCCCCTTTCTACACTGAAGCATCGGGACCTGTCCTGTTGTCATGCACCCTACTTTTCCTCTAGAGGATGTGGCCCAGAATGAGTGAGTGGCTAACAACCCTCTCCCTCTGTTGACTTGGTGGGGCTAGTCTCCTGGAGACACTGTAGCAGAGACAGTCTATCTTCTTGGTCTGTCTTCCAGCATTAGAGAACAGCAACGGCTTATGTAAGACTCTGCCTTGGAGATTCAGAGTTCCTTGCTGGGCTCTTGCACGGAGGTCATGAAGGCAGGGAGTATCAGAGTAGCCAGTTGGTGAGTGGACTCGGGTCGTGTTCTCAAGTCTGCCTTGATCAGCAACACGCTGTGTATTTTGATCGCCAGCTGCCTGGCTCCCCTCTCTGTCTACATGGTTCTGAAGCTTCTCAGGTAGTGGAAGTGTGCCACTTGCTGACCCTCAAACTCCAACACCAAATACTCCCAGCTTTAAAAAGTAAAACTTAATGCTAACTTGTTCCAGACTGTCTGCCATCCTGACCACTCTCCTCTGACCCAGGATTTCTGTGGCTGTTCCACTTTATCCACAATAATTGAAAGTGGGCAAAAGTCTGCCTTGGGTCTGTAACCCCAGGGGAGGGGAGTAGCCTCTGCTTCACTCTGCTATCCATAGTTCATCCTCATGGTCAGTGGCCTGGATTTAGATACCCCGAGGAGACAGACCTCTGGGCACATTTGTGAGGGACTAGATTGTGTCAGCTGAAATGGGAAGACCCATATTAAATGTGGGTAGCGCTTCCCTGTGGATGGGGCTCCAGGCTGAGTAAAAAGGAGAAAGTGAGCTGAGCACCAGCCTTCCTGTCTCTTTGCTTCCTGACTGTGAACGTGGCGTGCCTCACCTGCCTGCTGTCACAGCTGACAGCCGCCTCTGCTGCTGTGCCTTCTCTACTCCAAAGAAGCCCTTGGCCCCTCCATCCATGACGTTACTTCCTCTATTACAGCAATCAGTAAAGTAACGAATAGAATGTTGTTAAACGATTTGTTTGGTTTATGGGCCTCGCTCACTGAGGCCCTTCCCACACCTGTGTCCACAAGAGCCCCTACCACCAAGATCTGTCATGTTTACTCATGTGGGACTTGATGCTGTTCTCTGAGTCACTAGATTTGGTCCATCTCTCCTGTCTGCTGAGACCTTTCAGAGGGTGGTCACCATCACTTTATACTCCACTCCACTACCACCACTTCCAACGTCAAGTCATCTCTGGCCGCAGAGGCTTATAAGGACAGGCACTGGGCCAACATTTTCTCTGTGTTGCCACATGTAATCATCCAAGCAAGCCAATGAGGCAGAGTTACTTTCCTATGGTTTTCCAATGAGGACATTGGAGGATTGTAAAGAGACTTCATCTGTCACCGTAGGTCACAGGTAGCCCCGAAAGTTCTGAGACTGACAAGCTAGACAACTTCAGGAGATAACATTAGGGACATAGAAGCTCCATATGAAAACATGGACAGAACGGGAGGAAGTCCAGAGACCCCCAGGTTCCTAAACAGGTGCCTCAGTCCAGCTGATTTCACTGGGAATCTATCTAGCTGTGATTTTTAGATGTGACCATTTTGCCCAAGGGGCAGATGACAAGCCTTCTTAAGCACCTTGAAGAAAAGCAGGGATGCATGACTTGTTGCTATCCTTCTCATTCACCAGCTCGGAAAATAGTTTAAAAAATGAAGTAAATCCAGCTCTGCCTGATTTTGGCAAGTCAGTACTGGATTCCCACAACCCCCTCTTGGCTCGTTCAGCTCCCCAACACAGCCTTAGAAACAGGCTGGAGGGCCAGGCGACAGGCTCCAGAGCTGGCAGTGGCAAAGGTATCCAACTAGGTCAGAACTGTGGGGTATGCCCATCGACCCTCTTTAGGAGGGGAACTGGGGGTGGTGAGGGGATGGCCCTGGAGCAGGTGGGAAGGAATCAGAGGCCCGGACTGACAAGAGGGACTTGGTTCAGGCCCACATGCCCCGCGCCCCCTCCATGCTGCAATGCTGGAACTTTAGGGTTGCAAGCAGTTGAAATATAGAACATTAAGAAAACTGAAGGCCAGTTGCCTTGCTCCATGGAAAGGTGTGGCCTCTGTTTACTAATCGATTACTACTTGCTAAGCACTGTGCATAGTGTTAGACCCACATAATCTCTCAAAATGACTAAAAATACCCGTTAGCAAAGAAATACAAGCCCCAGGTTTATAATGAAACCCACCAGTTTATAACTTACCCCTCTCCATCACGTTCTCCCAAAGGTCACCTTTACTAACCCCCTTTGCTACTAATTTTTAGTGTACGACCTCTTTAAGAACAGAGTATCTTTACTCTTCAGCTAGAATAGATAACAACCATGTAATCATGCCCTTTGCTTAAAGATGATAAAGTGGCTGCACAGAGTAGTCAAGGTCACCCGGCTGGCGAGGGATTGGGGGCAGGAATCAGACTCGCATCTGCCTCTCTCCACAAACTTTGGGTCACATCTTGGCCTGCCAGAAGGTACAGGGCCTCTGGGTCATCTGATGTCTGAAAGCCCTCAGGGTGGATGTAAATAAATAACACCCTGAGGAGACATGCAGGGGGAGCGTCCTTTTCCCTGCGAGAACATTTTGTAGAGATTGCAGGTTCCTCCCCCTCCAAGCATGGCAAAATTGGTTGCTGTTTCAGTACCAATGTGGCATGGCTTCAGGGCCTCCAAGCATCCTGCCTCTCATTTGAGAAGATGGAACTAACAATATCTATTACCATCTTAGTTAGGAAGACACTAAATAGCCTAGTCCCTTCCAGATCCAGCCTTGATAAGACATGGCTTCCCTTTGCTCCATGGTCACTGCGACTGCTTGGGAAGATGGGTATGCCTTGCAAGCATGTGTTAGAAGGGTCAACCCAGGGAAGCCAGGTGCAGACCTTTTGGAGGGCATTCACTCACTGGCTTAGAAACTGGCACACCATTCCCTTCTCTGTGACTGAATCCTCAGCTGTCGTCCTGAGTCATGAATTAGGAATTACATGAGTTAGCAGATATTATGGGATGGCTCCTGAATGGAGGCAGCACCCTCTTAGAACTCAGCTTCTGAACCTAGAGGTCACCACCCCACAGGGTGTGGGGGGGAGGTCACATAACTGATGAAAAAAAAAATCAGCCACAGTAAAAGGTTTCTGAACATGGGTGATGACTAAATGCGAATTCAAATCAGATGTGTAGTAAATAGGAGGTGTTTGTGGCTGCACTCACCCGAGTGTCTTCTCATAATGTCACTGCAACTTTGGTTCTAAACACACAATGTACATGCTTTGTGTCATAGGTGTGGCATACCGAACACTGCCTGAAACACCCAGCTTTATTTGTGACTGTTGTATACTATGATTTCTGTATGTTGTGAATTTCAGTGTCTTTTATTGTCCATGTGAATTTTCTGCTCTCACAGAAACAAAATGTTTTATTTACAGAAAACAGATTTTATTATTTCTCTGCCAGCGTTGCTTAGTATATTAAGTATCGAATCACTACACCTTTGAATTGTGTCATGGTAGGATATTTGATTTTAAAATTTGCTATGTGAGTGGATGACTTGGGTTTCATAAAAAAAATTATTAACCCAATTTTGGTTTGGGATTACGACAGGATTCCCAACAATTTCTGGAATGGCCTAAACATTTGCCTGTCGCTTAGTCTGATGTATTTATGATATCTGAAAATTTTGGAGATGTTGTATGTACTGCAAAATCAAACTCACGGACAAGGTTCACGTCCTCCTGTTTACGTAAGAATAAACCAGCACTCCTGTCTCATTAGTATGCGGTTTGTTTTTATATAATATGTGGAACGTAAATGTATATATTAAAGATTGTAGTAAGAGACATTTCTTCATGATTTATTCAGCAGCTTCAATTTGTGTATCTACTTTAAATACATGTGCATTGGGCAGTAGACGAAGAACTCTTGGTAGAAAAGCTAAAGAAACCCCACTCTAGAGTACTGATATTACTCTAGGTCCTGTTGTCTCTCACCCTGACATTTCCTGAAGTCTTTGGATATAGCTGTGTGGCCCTCACACGGCAGAGGAGTCTGGCAGAAGAGATCATTAGTGCCTTACAAGTATTTAAAGGTGGAATTATAAGCTCCATTATATGACAAGTAAATAAACTGAAAAAAGGTAAGTGACCTGTCCCAAGGGACAGTGTGGCTCATGTGAGAAGCAAGTGGGCCCTCCCATTAACATTAAGCCCTAGGCACCACTGCCATCGCTGTGATCTTGCTCCTGACCGTGGGCATCCCATGTAGTTTCCATGCATCCCTGTCTGACTGGTCTTAAGCAGGAGCCTTAAACTGCCCCCCCACTTAAAGTACAAAGTCACCACCAAATGCCTCACACATCAATTTGAATGCAAAACACTATTTTGCTATTTCTACCTACAACTCTGATTGTAGTGCTATTTTTTTTTTTGCTTTTCTTTGCATGCAGTTTAGAATTCTGAATGAATGTAAAAAAGGAATTCCCTGAATCAACAAACATATAACATTATCAAAACTCTCAGGAACAAACCATTTTCTCCATTAGCAGAAGCTTAGAGGGATAATACTTTCAATTGTATCATTCAGTAACGGTCACGACGCTATCTGGGGCCTGAGTGATGCTCTGATTTGTAGTTAATAGGTCAGTGGCTCACTCACTGGAAAATATCTGAGGCTGCCTGCGAAGAGCCAGGCATTGTCCCAGCCTTGATCTAACAGTGACAGCAGCTCTGTCGCCGGCAGCTCTGGGTCAGACCCACTGCCTGCCCGCTTTCCCCTCCGTACCGTTGCTGGAGCAGCCTTACCCTCCACCTCCTGGCTGAACTCTGCCAGTGGGAAGGACTGAGATGAGAGGGTCAAAGGTCCAAGACATCTGGGTACAGATCCCTGCTCTCTGCTCCCACTGGGAGACCAAAAGAGAATGACCGTCCTTCCAAGCCTCAGGCTTCCAACCTGCCAAATGGGGCAAGGGTAACCCTCACCCTGAAAGTAGCTTGCATGTCTCAATGTATCTAGCACAGTGCCTGGCCTCAGTAGACATGGGTCAGTGGTGACCTACACCCACATTCAAATGGGACAGCCTCTCTCCTGAGTCCCAGGCCCAATCTTCTCTGCCCCTTCAGGTAGAACTTCCAGCCTGGTAGCCTAGTTCTTCTTTTCTACCCTGTCTGTTAAGCAGCTCATAAACTCTCTTTATACTCTATGGACAGCATTTCTTTCTTGTTGGGTATCTAACTCGGCTGCCTCTATACTCCATGGCGTAGGTAGTGTTTATGAGTTTTCTCTACTGCATACTTATATTGAAGCTTGATTGTGCTCATTTCCAAGATGGGAAGACTGAGGCATAAAGGCCAAAGGAAGCACCAGGATTAGATATCACACCCACCCCTATACTCTCCTGTGGTGCCCAGCGCTGCCATAGGACTTGCTTGCTTACAGCGCCCCACATCTGGGAGACCTCTCTTATCCGACTCACTCCATGCTCCATACCAGTGTTTCCTTCCTTTCTCAGAGAATTGTTTCAGATCAATCTTTGCCCTGGGGTCTGCTTCCAAATTTAGACAGTCTTGGTATCAGAGCACGAAGAGCTTGGGGGTAACTTTCTACAGTGAATCCATGGTTGGGGCAGGATTTAGCCTTCGAGCATCCACCCTATACTTGGGGACTCAAGAGCCCCTGGTCCAGTCTCACCTCTACACGTGGCATTGAGTGCTGCAAAGAATGAATCTGGTTTGCATCCAGACTGGCTATAGATACTCAGGTGACTCTGAGGGCATTAAGTAACTCCATGGAGCCTTGTTTCCTCCCTTGGGAAATGGCAGCCACGTCTACTGTGAAGAGCTGTGAAGATCTGCAAGTGTGGAAATGTGCGTGAAACACCTCACACTGGGGTGTGGGGTGTCTAGTGCCTGCTGGGGGCCAGCTTGTTCTGCATTCTAACTGCCATCTGCATCGGGCACCTAGGCACCAGAGGCTTCTAAAGGGGTCACACTTTCTACTTTGTACTCCAGCATCTGCTACCACTCCCAGCACAGCAGCAAACACTGTCTGTTGGATGAGTAACAAAAATGAAAGAATCCCTAAAGAGAACCCACCCAGGAGTGATGATGGAGCTTTTGGAACATTCCTTCATTCACTCAGTTTTAGTTTGGAGTCCCTTCAAGGCCCCAAGCGTTATTCTAAGTGCTGAAAACACAGTGGTGACCAAAACCCACCATGGTGTCCTTCTCTGGAAGGGTTTATCATCCTGGGGAGATCAGGGAGCCTACCATGTGGTCTCCAGACTGACTTGGGACACTTTTCAAAGAGTTCCCACACCCCAGAGTGTCAGGTTTAATGATTAAGGCGGGGTCAGGTACGTATGGGATTTCTAGAAACTTCTCAGGTGTGTGTAATGTGCTGCCAGGCAGAGAACTACCAGGGGTCAAGGGAAGAATAAGGACCATTCCTGAGAGTGAGAGGGCTGGGAAGAAAACAGAACAGGGAGTGATTTGGCCTAAGGGTCTTAGTGGGACATTTTCACACTTTCAGGGGACTTTTGACACACCTGGAGACTTTTCTGGTTGTCATAACCGGGGAAAAGGTGCCTTTAGCACCCAGGATTCGGGGGCTAGGACACCCAAACCAAGCAGTCCTGGGCTTGGCTATGGGATATGGGCTAGAGGGACATGGGGTAGGGACACTTGAGAGAGCGCCCTATTTATGGGGGAGGTGAAACCTGAATGTCACACAGAGAAAGCTCCAGCCAAAGCCTGTGAAGGAGGAAGATCCCTAAATCTTAAGTGGGAACCTTCAGCAAAAAAAAAAAAAAAAAAAAAAGGCAGCGAATATACTGCCAATCCCCCGCCACGTCCCCCACCCTAGCTGCCAGCCTAGGAGAGGGGCTGGGCTTCTGCAGGAGGTAGTCCTGTGGGACTGTTGGTTGTGGGCAGGGAAGGGAGAAGGTCGCTGAGCTGCTTTCGTTTCATCCTTCCTTCCTTCCCATTCTCACAGCAGAAAGAGGGGGGCGATGGCAAGGTCAGTCCAGGGGGATCACTTATATACATCCTCAAGACCACCTACTGGCTCATCTCCCCTGCTTTTTGAAAGGCCTCTTTAGCCACTACCCCTTGATCCCCAAGAGTTCTAACCGGGGGAATTGGAGGAGTTCTCAGGAGAGATGGCCGGCGAGTCTCCTCTAGCCCTGGAAAAAATGACTTCCTGAGAGGAACTGGGATCCACAGGGCAGTAAATACACATTGCATTCCAGAAGAGGAGGAGGAGGAGGGAGGGCGGTGTGGCTAGCTCGCCAGTGCGCATGCACCTTCCCCTTACCATGACCCATTCACTTTTCCATCCAGGCCCTGGGACTGAACCTGCCAGCCCTTTCCTGCCCCACCCCCAGCCACCCTTTCTTTTTCCCTTTCTAGCAGCTTCTCTGTAAATCAGTTGCAGACATTACTTTGGAACGCACTGGCTTGGACCAGCAGAAGCTATGCGAGGCAGCTGGCTTGCCCAGCACTATGTGGGCTTTCCAAGGAAACGTCAGGACAGCTTCAGCTCCACGGGGGCAAGTTAGGTGGAAAGTCAAGTCCTCCTATAAGAATGCCAGAAAGGCTTAAGTCAACTGGCTGCTCCCAAGAACCCAGGAGCCAATGGGCTTCTGAGAGGCTAATCCCACCTGTCAGACGCCTGCCAACATGGAAAGGGCAGAGCCAGCCCAACCGGTAACTTGCTGAGGAACGTGACTCAGAGCCTGGAGGGCAGGTGGGGAAACTGAGGCCACAGAAGGGTGAATGACTAGCTCAAAGTCAGCAGCAGGAGAATGGCTGAGTCAGGTAACTTCCGGTCTCCTAGCTCCTAGCTGTGCGTGAATTTCTCTCAGACCTTATGCTCCAGAGTAGTAGAAAGTTCCACGATAGAACATCCAAACAGAGAAAGGATGGGGGATTGGCTACATCCTACTTCGAAGATGCATTTGGGGTGAGGGGACTCAGCAAATATTTGTGTATCCTCAGGTTCTAAATTTACTTTCTGGAATAAAAACACCCATCGTGTCCCCAGACTCCCCCAAATATAATAAGCCCCATATCAAAATCCTGCTCATCGGGAAAGCTGTCAAGCCCAACCTATAAAACTCATTTCATCACAGAAGGAATCATCCTGGGGGAGGTGCAGGAGCGTGTTTACTTGAGTAATTATTCTATTAAAAATGATAATCTGCCCAATATGTCCTGAGACGTTTATTACAGATATCCAGAATGGAGTAGATAATTAGCCATAAAGAACCACAGGCTGAAAACCTCGGATTAGGGATGTTTCAGGGCTTGCTATTGAACAAGCCGCCAAACGCCACACAAATGTACATCATCTTCATTCACCGAGAGCTGTGACTGACAGAGTGGAGTGTCTGCAGATGGGAACTCCTGAAACAGACCATTCCGTGTGTTTGCTGGAGTTGAAGTTGTGCGGAGATTCCTAAGCGGTGTCCTAGCGGTGTGAGCACCTGTTTTACACGCGCAGAGTGACTCCAGATGTGGGCTCGGGTTTCTTTCCACAACTTTCAGGAAAGCCCCCAACACGCATCTGAAGTGAGCAAGATAGTCTCTGCTCTTGCCGGCCTCCTCTCCTCTCCCCTTTCCTCCACTCCCTCCTCCCTCTCTGTCTTCTCTTGGGAAAAGACTTGGCTTCTAAGTGACCACTAGCTATCCTCATGATTAACTCCAGCATTGCTTTTCGGGGTTACCAACAGCGTGTGGTATAAAGATGTCTCATCTGCTGCCAGGACAAATCACCAGTGTGCCAAGTCTCCAACCGCCTATATCTCAGATAAGGGTCAGCGTGGGTCCACCAGCACCGAGAAATTCTACAAATATGCATTGAACACCCACCCTGCCAAAAGGGTGGGCCTCTGCAGCCTGGGGGCTTCAGTGTGCTGTCTGGGACTTAAATACTCCTGCTAGTCTTTGAAGAGGCCAAGGGTTACAGGCAGGTCACCAGCTGCCTTAGGGATGACTAACCAAGCAGAAAAGCTAGGGGCCACCAGGATTCTGGTTATGGCTCTATATAGATTCAGGACAGAGGAAGAGAGCAGGATGGGACAGTGGCTGAGATAGGAGGTATACAATGGAGATCAATGTCTTTGGGTCTCAAGGCCATAAATGGCAGGACAGGCTGTTTCTATCTGTACCACTTGGGCTAGGAGAGGAAGCAAAGGCATTCTCTGTTCTCAAAAGTTGCTTCAGAGCGAAGGTATTCAGGGGGCGGGGGGCAGGTGGACAGGACTCTCATAGAATCTCAGGAAAGAGGCTACTTCCCACATCTGAGGATGGAGTCAAACTGTGTAAGCTTGCCAGCCAGAGAGGCCTAGACAAGAGGTTCCTTGCCTGGCTACCCAGGGGGCTGATGACTGCCCAAGGCCTCTGTTCTGCTGGGTAATTAAACCAGTCCCACTAGCTGGGGAGTGAATTACAAAACTTAAACCATATCATTGAAAAAGGTGGACTTCAGGCTGGGGAGATGACTCAGTTGGCAGAGTGTCCAAGCACAGGCACCTTCGTTTGGAGCTCCAGAACCCACGTAAAAAGCCAAGGGTGATGGAGCGTGTCTATAAACCCCATCAGTGGGTCGGGCAGAGCACTGGCTAGCCAGCTCAGCCAAATCGATGAGCTCCAGGATACACTGAGAATTTCTTGTCTCAAAAAATAATGGGGGTGGTCCAGGAAAGACTCAAGTCTCCATAGCATGTGCACCTGCACACACTTAGACTAACAAGTACATGCCACACGCACATTTATTATGCAGTCTACATCAGCCTAGAATTCATTATGTAGCCCAGGCTGTCCCCAAATTATTTATACACACACACACACAACACACACACACACACACACACACACACACACACACACACACTTGAGACAGGGTTTCTCTGTGTAACCTTGGCTGTTCTGGAACTCACCCTGTAGACCAGGCTGGCCTCGAACTCACAGAGATCCGCCTGCCTCTGCCTCCTGAGTGCTGGGATTAAAGGTGTGTGCCATCACCACTCAGCTCCAAATAATACTTACTAACACATTTCTTTTAGATCTTTTTCTTCCCTAGTCCCATTCCCATCCATATTTTTAAATGACTGTCTTTAGCAGAGAACATGGCCAGAAATTCTGACGCTAAAAACCAAACAAGAAAACGAATCACAAAGTTCTAGCCCAGGTTCCCCTAGCCAGGTGCACAGTCTGCTCCTCTGAGACAGATGTTAACAGCTGTGATCCTTTACTTGGTCCCTTGAGTCTTTCCACCACATGGGGAGACAGTCCTGGGTCACTCTCCATCCTGGACACTATAGGTAGTGATGAGGAGCAAATGAAAAAAAAAAAAAAAGTCTAAAGCAGCAGTTCTCAACCTGTGGGTCTCGACCCCATTGGGGTTCAACAACCTTTTCACAGGGGTTGCCTAAGACCACCGGAAAGCACAGATATTTACATTATGATTCATAACAGTAGCAAAATGACAGTTCTGAAGTAGCAACGAAAATAATGTTATGTTTGGGGTCACCACAACATGAGGAACTGTAGTAGAGGGTCACAGCATTAGGCAGGTTGAGGACCACACTGGTCTAAAGTGCCATAAAGGGCAAAGGATGATTTACTGGACATCATTTAGTGCCCCAAGAAGGAAGCATCACTGACAGTGCCGCCTCCACAGAGCCTCTGAAGCCAGCTCAAAACACTTCACACCAGCTCTGGGACCTCGGGCAATTCAGAGGTTAGAGAGAGTCCAGATTTCCCCTCTTATACACCCCCAGAATGACTGGGTGGTGGTAGTGCAAGCCTTTAATCTCAGCACTCGGGAGCAGAGGCAAGCAGATCTTTGAGTTCTGAGTTCGAAGCTTGCCGGGTCTAGGGAGTGAGTTCCAGAACAGCCAGGGCTACACAGAGAAACCCTGTCTTGAAAAATCAAAAACCAACCAACCAACCAACCAACCAACCAACCAACCAACCAACCAACCAACCAACCAACCAAATAAATCAATAAATAAACAGACAAACCCCCAGATGGTTGGAGCAGATGAATTTGAAGGAGGTCAGCTGACATTTGAAGGTGGTCAGCTGACTGGTCACCACAGAAACGAGTGTAAAAACTGGTCAAAACAAATGCCTGCTGGTTAGTCCTGGGATTGCCTGGTCGAAGAAGGCTTGCTGCCCATGTGGAGCCCATCTGCCAGGCAAGGTTTCAGAGCCAAATTTGAACATACAACCATTCCTGACCAGGGTGTTGGGCTCCAGGTTTCTAAGTGGTCTTTTGAAGAAATTCCACAGAAAAATAAACAAACATGGCCAGAGAGAAGTATCTCACTTGCCATGGCCATGGGCCTAACATTTAGTGTGGCACCTGCCATGTAGCAAGTGGGTGCTTGTTTCCTATAGGAATACGCAGAACTAAGTCGAGGACCCAGGATCTTAACCACTTCTGACAGACCCCAGAATGGCTGGGTGGAGTGGACTGTGCAAACAGCTTGTGAGTACTGTGGGTTAAGCCCTGGCCTTTTCTGTACCACCTCCCAGACTCGCAAAGAGCGTTGGGTTTAGTGTCAGCCAGGCCTCCCCACAGTGAGGTCCGGCTGTACCCCTTCCTAGCTACACTTTTTTTTTTTATACTGTTCTCAGTCTCAGCTTGCTCAGTTGTTCCATGGAGCTTCCCCAGGCCTCTTTCAGGAGGAGAGCGATGTAATGACCTCACAAGGGTGGGGTGTACAAGTTACAGCAGCAGCAGTGCTGTGGAGGGGCTGCCCACTGAGGGCTGGGGTGAACTGGGGCCATTAGCGTTACTATCGTGACGCTCAGCTTCCTTGGTGTTTGACAATAAATGAGGAGCACATGAAATGTTAACCTTTGTGCCATGCTGACTGCTCAGTGCAAAACTAGACTGTAATGGTATGCTCCAGAGTATATGCAAAAGGCAAATAGGTAATACATTACAATAAAAAAAAAATGCTTGGTGGCTTTTCACTTTGCTAGGATGGCTTCTCTACTTAACACTGCAAGGGAAACCGGGTGCTGTTCTTAGAGCTAAAGATGGCCTCAGACTAAGCGGCTGGGAGCTTCTACGCAGGCCTGGGCCTTGCTGCTAATGGTCTTTGCAGTCCTGACTCCCAATTCAAGGGTCATGTCTTAATTCTAGAGGATCAGGACCTGTCAGAGGCGGAAGGGACTTTCTGGTATTTCACCCCCGAGAGAAGAAAGCAAAGCAGATGCAGATGATGCCTGCTGGAACAGCACAGACAAGCCCAGGGCTCTGGTGGGCAGAGACCGTGTACTATGCAACAGAGAGTCAGGCACACCAAACATTGCCCAGGCTCCCTGCGTGAGCAGATGTGGCAAGTCTGAAATCGGGTATGTGTCCCTTTTCTTCTCCTCTGCTCCAGCAGCCAGAAAGCCAGTGGCTTCAAATGTCACAACCATAAAATCTTGGCAGCCCGAATCCCCAAGTCACAGCTTGAAATAAAGCTATCTGGAGAGCTGTGGTTCCTTGGAGGGACTGGCTTCCTGAGAGGGAGACTCTGGTTTCCTAAGCCCCTGGGATAGTGGGGTTCATCTGTCACTGTATCACATGTTTCATTCATCAGCTAGTCTAGGGGTCTGCTCGAGTTTTATTTCTCTTGGTGTGATAAGCACCCTGACTGGAATCAACTTAGGGATAAAGGGGGTTTGTTTCAGCTTACAGTTCCAGGTCACAGTTCATCAGAGCAGGGAAATCAAGGTGGGAGGGACAGGAGACAGCTGGTCACACCATGTTCAGTCAAGAGCAGACAGAAACGAATGTGTGCACGCTTCCTGATCAGCTCGATTTCTTCCACTCTTACACAGTTCAGGGCTCAGCCCACGGCATAGTACTGCCCACACACAGGGTGGGTTTTCCCACCCAGTTAACCCTCATAGGCAGGCCGACAGGCTAATACGACCTACATAATCCTTCCTTGAGACTCTTTTCTGCACTGTGCAAAGCTGACAATTAAAAATGACCGTCACAGGGTTTCATGCACCTTCCTTGAAAAATGGCCTATTAGTCACTATTACACACACACACACACACACACACACACACACACACACACACACACACAGAGTAATCCTAACAACTTTTCTTGCTGTACAGGTTGGTCCAGTAAGATTATTGGCCCTCTGGCTCTTTTGACAGGTGACAAAACCACAGGAGTATCTGGAGGACAAGGAGCTGTGTTAATGTCCCAAAGTCCTTTCTCTGGGGACGAAACGATGTTCCTGCTGTTGACTCCATTCTGACACAGGGCCGGTCCCCGAGTTCTATTGCTAAGGGTGTGACACTGAATTTTAGCAGTCTTTATAGAGCAACAGGAAAGGACTTTGTCTCTGATGTCACCCAGATCTGCTATTGCCAGTGCAATTCATCAACTTCATGTCCTGTAGCCTCAGCTTTCTCCTATGCAGAATGGGTGTAAATTTTCAACCACGTTAGGTAGTTTTAAATGGCATTAAATAAGGTTCAGTGGCTGGCAGCCAGCAAGTTGATCTCCTTACTGGATACCTTTAGAATTGATTTTGTTTTGGATTGTTTGGGGACAGGGTAGCCTCAGATGAACTCATGATCCATGCAGAATGGGTGTAAATTTTCAACCAAGTTAGGTAGTTTTAAATGACATTAAATAAGGTTCAGTGGCTGGCAGCCAGTAAGTTGATCTCCTTATTGGATACCTTTAGAATTGATTTTGTTTTGGATTGTTTGGGAACAGGGTAGCCTCAGATGAACTCATGATCCTCCTGCCTCAGCCTCCTGACTGCTGGGATTATACCTTTCTGTACCCTCACCTACCAGTCTACGCTTTATCCTATGCCTAATTTAGAGTCAGGCTTCGAGTTCAGGCTCTGTGAGTTTTATTTAATATTGGAAGTAGCAGAAAGGCCCTGCAGGGACAGTGGTAATCCACTCCATTTTGCCATTCAGGAGGGTAGGCCTGGTGCTTCTGTGGAAAGAGAGGGTAACACCGGCCAAAAGCAGGAAGCTGACCCAGGAAGTGCCTAGGCTAGATGTACAGATGAGGCAGTATGCTGGGACCATGCATGCAGGCAGGCAGACAGGCAGAGGTTGCCAAAAGCCTCTGAATTTAGGACAAAGCTCTCCTCCGGTGGAAGCTGCCTTGACTGCCTCCTGGTAGGAAACTGTCCAGGAAGTCCTTCAAGCCTCTGGCAAAGACCTGCCACCAGGGGCAGCAGCGAGCAGCAGCTCCTTGTGCACCTGTACCAGGCCAGCTCAGTCCTCCTCGGGAGGTCTCTCTCTCTCTCTCAGGAAAGACAGCCTTTTGCTCACTCAGACAGCCATTCATGCACTCCCTAGACATTCATTCTTAACC
>CABHPP010080652.1:0-55185 GCA_902168425.1 Peromyscus attwateri | reverse complement strand
TTTTTTTTTTTTTTTGAGACAGGGTAGACCATGCTGGCCTTGAACTCACAGAGATCCACGTGCCCCTAACTCCCATGTGCTGGGATTAAAGGTGTGCACCTCCAACACCCAGCCAAAACATTTTAATGAAAGACCAAAAAATAATTTGTTGAATTTTTGCATATGTTCGTTGTTTATGGTTGAAGTTAAATAAATATAATTTCAGTAAATTCTATTTGTTTTTAGTTGAAGTTTGTAAAAACAACACAACTTTTTCTCCTATAGATTCTTGAATGTCTCTGTGTCCTTCTGACCATGTGTCTATTTATCTTTACAACAGGAAAGCAGAAAGGTGACTATTTGACTACTTTAGCGAAGGCAGGTGTACAAGAGACAGCAACGGTAGATTGACTATCACTAAAGTGTGTGGCACACTAATGAAAACATAATAATGAAATGTACTGCTATTTGCCTGTTAACAAAAATCCACACCCAAATCAGTTTTCCCTCTGCAGGACTCATATAACATTGTCACTGTTCTTATATATTCACATATTTCACAGCATGAATAGGTATCTGACCTGCTTAATAACTACAAATTCTTATGAAACCTTGGCAGATATTTAAAAAAACTATAGCAGTTTGAAAACTGAAGATAATTCATGATTGACTTCTTTGATTGTTTTGATATGATAAAATACTTTCTGCTAAACATATTATTCTACTTTCACCTTTTTAGTTTTATTTTTCTAATACTTAACTTTTGTTTAAATTATATTAAAGCAATTAATATATTGTCAGTAAATTATACATTTTATAATTAGTGAAATAAACAATAAAACCTACACTTTTTTTGACACTTCCTACTGCTTAATTTATTTCCAGTCTTGGTGACTTTTGAAAATCCAAAGCCCTGGAGTCAATTTCCCACATTCAGATACCAAGTGTCCTTTTCCTTCCCTTTGCTTGGTGATTATTAACCTGTGTCTCCCTCGTGATGCGTGTGTGGCATTTACCTCTGCTCCTGACATATGCTAAGTGATCAACAAATGTCAGCAGCATTTATTATTGTTACTCTTGGAGACAAAGCAAACCTCTTATCTCAGTTCTCCTATGAATCCTCCAGCTCAGTTCTTCATTATGGTTTGAGAAAAACAAATGCAAAGGAACAAATATTCCCCAAACACTAACAATACCCCCATAAGACAAGTATGTAATTAACCTTGGCAATTCTAGAAAATGGTAAACCTCTCAGTTGAGATGTCATTTCAGTGTGAAATATGAAGAGCTGTACATTCAAAAAGTCACATGTAGTTACAATTATTTACTTATGTTTATCATTTTTCACTAAAAAATAAATACCTGCGATTTTCATTGTGCTTAAATGGAAAAAAATTCTACCTAGTCTACTTGTAGCTGTCCCTGGCACCTTGAAAACACCTGTTAGTAAAAATGTCTCCATAAATATGAATTCTGTAGATTGATAGTCAGCAAATAAACAGAGATTGTAGGCTGCAGATTCTTATTCTATCTTTCCTGGGTAACTCCTGTAGTAGCCACATAAGCACAGAAACTGAATCAGGGTGCTTTAATTTAGCAGTTACATTTTTCATGTTTTATATATTGTCATATACTTTGTGCAAGTTTTGTATAACATGTCTAGTCATTAAGAAGTTTATTTACAATTTCCTAAGGACGGGGCATGAAAATGTATGATCACTTTTCCTCTCATGTCACAGAGGTTTTCAGAAGTACTTTGTGCAGTTCCTTCATAAACTCAGCTTCCACTTTCACTTTTGGCAGGAACTAGGGACTATCTTCTGTCCCCACACTGTAATTAAACCCTCCGTTCCCTAATCAGTGCTGTGCTGCCTTTTGATATTTTGCAATCTACTGAGCTCCTGTTGGTGCTCATATGATTCAATTTTTGGCAGCTGGGATCTTTTTTATTTTTTCTGCATCCGTGCAATTTAAAATATAGTTTAAGAGAGTATTCAGCATTTTATGTGTCATTAATAAGAAGCCCAGTCCTTCCAATTCAGTTGAGTTTGCTATAGTAACCAGAAACCATTGTTAGCACTATGATACATAATACATCACTTGAAGAATGAGATCACTTCCCCAACATATCTGCAAGTATGGGAACTTGGCCTTATCTAAGTTTTATGATTGATTTAAATTTCAACTGATGATCATATTAATGAATACTCTTTTTAAAAAGAAATTATTGGCCCTGATATTTAAGTATTGCCGATTACACATTTTAAAATTATTTTCTAGGATTTAACACTTTGAAATGGAATGTTTCTTTAAAGTGTTAATTTTAAAGGGAACTTTTGTTTAGATTATTTCATGATACATATATAATGCAGAAATTGTGGTCAGAAATGACAAAACAACCAAACAAGATAAAGAGAAGAAAGGAGAAGCACCAGAAACACATGCAGGCACAGTGATACGCATACATATGTGTGCAGAGGAATCCGGTCAAAACATTTTTAAAAGTGGATGCGAATATATATATATATATATATATATATATATATATATATATATATATATATATTCAGAGGAGCTGAAATGTAGAAAAAAAATAACCTAACTTAAAAGAAAACAAGCAAACAACAAAAACCATCAACAGCAACCACCAAAGGAAAAAAGGAAAGAAAAAAGAAACAGGAAAATGGAAGCTATAATAGATAGACTGAATATCTGTAAGGTAGGGGAAAAAATGCAACATTTGAGACTGAGAAACTCCACAGAGGATGTTGCATTTGTTTGTTCTAGCCATCTATTGCTGAGCATACAGGCCACCCTTAAGAGTGCTTTGCTTCCCCAGTGAGAACCTTGAAGAAAAGCAGTCTTTAATTTAAAAATAATTATCGGTCTGGCTGGGAACATGGTGTCGCGCAAGGAAGGCACCAGCTCCACTGCCACCTCCTCCAGCTCCGCGGGCGGCGCGGTGGGGAAGGGCAAAGGCAAAGGCGGCTCTGGGGACTCAGCCGTGAAGCAGGTGCAGATCGACGGCCTGGTAGTATTAAAGATAATCAAACATTATCAAGAAGAAGGACAAGGAACTGAGGTTGTTCAGGGAGTGCTCCTGGGTCTGGTTGTGGAAGATCGACTAGAAATTACCAACTGTTTCCCCTTCCCCCAGCACACAGAAGATGATGCTGACTTTGATGAAGTCCAGTATCAGATGGAGATGATGCGCAGCCTTCGCCATGTAAACATCGATCACCTCCATGTGGGTTGGTATCAGTCCACTTACTACGGCTCTTTTGTTACCCGGGCACTTCTGGATTCTCAATTCAGTTACCAGCACGCCATTGAAGAATCGGTCGTTCTCATTTACGATCCCATAAAAACTGCCCAAGGGTCTCTCTCACTGAAGGCATACAGACTGACTCCTAAACTGATGGAAGTTTGCAAAGAGATGGACTTTTCTCCTGAAGCATTGAAAAAGGCAACCATCACCTTTGAGCACATGTTTGAGGAAGTGCCGATTGTAATTAAAAATTCACATCTGATCAATGTCCTAATGTGGGAGCTTGAGAAGAAGTCAGCTGTAGCAGATAAACATGAATTGCTCAGTCTTGCTAGCAGCAATCATTTGGGGAAGAATCTCCAGTTGCTGATGGACCGGGTAGATGAAATGAGCCAGGACATAATCAAATACAACACGTACATGAGGAATACCAGTAAACAGCAGCAGCAGAAACATCAGTATCAGCAGCGTCGCCAACAGGAGAATATGCAGCGCCAGAGTCGAGGGGAGCCCCCGCTTCCTGAGGAGGACCTCTCCAAACTCTTCAAGTCCCACCAGGCCCCTGCCAGGATGGATTCGCTGCTCATTGCAGGCCAGATTAACACTTACTGCCAGAACATCAAGGAGTTCACTGCCCAGAACTTAGGCAAACTCTTTATGGCCCAGGCTCTTCAGGAATACAATAACTAAGAAAAGGAAGTTTGCAGAAAAGAAGTGGAGTAGAAGAAGACTGCTGAGACTTACCCAGAGTAACTCTTGGAACAATGTTTCTGTCCTGCAAGTGGAGGGGGATTCTCCAGTGCCACTGCTGCAGTGTTTTTCTAGCCAGCAATAAAACCTTGATTGATTGTGAAAAAAAAATAAAAAAATAAAAAAATAAAAATAATTATCAGCTGCAGAAAAGGATGGGGGTGTGGCCACTTCTATGTTCAGTACTAGGACATCTGGTTCATACTGTTGCGGGCCCTGTGCATGCTGCCACAATCACTGAGAGTTAGTATCTGTGTCAGGTCTGTTGTGACTAGAAGGCTTTGATACCTTGGTGTCCTCTATTCCTTATGGCTATTACACAATTTCTGCTGCTTCTTGTTCATTTTTTCAATGATTTTCATGAAAATATTGACTGTGCCTTTGACCGGGTTTTCTCTCCCTCTTCTATTCACATTATTCTTTGATTTGGTCTTTTTGTAGTATCATCCATTTTCTGAATGTTATGTGCCTGGATTATTTTAGATTAAATATTTTCCTGGACTAAGGAATCATTTTTTTCTTATTGTCTTCAATGGCTTAGATTGCTTCTTCCAACTCTTGTATTCTGTTGCAGAGGTTTGCCTAAGATCTTTCTGTTTAAGTTCCTAAAGTTTTCATTTCCAGTTTTCCCTCTGTTTTTCTATTGATTCTTTTTCTACTTTCTGGTATTGAATTCTTTTCTTGATTTTATTCCACTGTATGGGTTTTTGAAGATTATTTTAATGTGTTTACCTATTTCATATTTTAGGAAATCAAAAATATTCATAAAGTCTATATTTTGAATTCCTTCTCTTATGTTTCTACTGGATGACATTTCTCAGGGACTACTATAGTAAAGTTGTTGGGTTTTAGGGTAGACATACTGTCCTGGCTATTATTGATTATGTTTTTACTCTAGTGTTTAGGTATTTGGCATGACTGCATTTCTAGGTGCCGATATCTGGTCTTGTCTTTTTGGGCTGCATGCTTTGTCTCTTGGTTTCTGTTGCCAATTCGGGTTCTCAGAAGAATTTGGTTGCTGGGGGATGCCTTCTATGGAATGCTTATAATATCCTGCCAGGTATGTACACAGGGGGTCTTTGGAACTTATTTCTTGGTATCAGAAGCTGACATTTAGGGATGGGCATGGGCTAGTATGAGGACGGGGCAGAGGGAGTCCACAGGAAGGAGAAAAGCAACATTTCCTATCAGGTTCTGCTGGAAGGTTGGCAGAAATAGAGGAAATGCCACAGTTGGTTGTCTGCTACACAGTTGGGGATGAAACTGTGGAATCTGATTTGGAAGATAAGAGGAAGTGCAAAGAGATATTCTAAAGAATGTGAGTACAGGGCTTGATGATTTTTTACTGGCAGTATCACATACTACATTTTCTTATTTTATTGGGAAAAAAAAGAGTAAAAGAGCATAAACAATTTTGTGCCTAACTTTTATCATCCTAGATAGACAATCAAGTTAGACAAAAAATGAAGTATACACATTTTTCCAATTGTGGCCCTGCTGTGGAATATCATTCTATATGCTGTGAATATGTGTTGCTCTGATTGGTTGATAAATAAAATACTAATTGCCAGGCAGGAAGTATAGGCAGGCAAACAGATGAGGAGAATTCTGGGAAGAGGAAGGGCTGAGTCAGGAGTCACCAGTCAGACACAGAGAAAGAAGATGACAAGGCAGAACTAAGAAAAGGTACCAAGCCATGTAGCTAGACATATATAAGAATTACGGGTTAATTTCAGTGTAAGAGCTAGTCAGTAATAAGCCTGAGCTAATGGCCAAGTAGTTATAATTAATATTAAACTTCTGTGTTTTTAGTTGGGGGACAAGAGTGGGAGAGATTTGTCCCAACCACTGGCCAGCCAGGATACAGGAAAACTTCTGACTACAATTGGTGCCCAATGTGGGGCATTGATTTACATAGACCTAAGAAAGCTTAAAGATTCTGAACACACAGAAATTGAGCCACACTAGGCTTCCTAGTCTCACAGCCTCATGACAGCAGTAGTGCAGAATCAACTCTGGACAGCTGCTTGCAAGATGGAGCTGGCTGCCAGTCACCATGAGCTAAGCAGCATGGCTGATATTTCCACTGCAGTACACAGTGGCTTCTCCAAGCCACACAGTGTGGTGAGTGTTGGATTTAGCTTTTGCTAGTACAGATGGGTGGGGGCATAGACCCACTGCTTCCCAGAGTCGGCAGTGAGCATGGCTCCCAGAGCTGGAGGTAAACCTATCTCCACCATGTTGGTAAGCTGACAGGGAACAAAGTCAGCAGCCAAATCATCTTGCAGTTCAATAGTTTAAAAATCTCTCCTGGCCAGAAAAGTATTATAGATTCACAATAAGACAGGTCCAGATAGAATAAAACTCTTAAAGGTTTACAATGTGGGTAAAAGGTTTGTAGGCTTGGAAGAGAGAGGAAAAGGAATATAGGCAGTTACATAAAGAAATAGTTTTAAAAAATAAAGTTTTAAAAGAGACAGGAAAAGTAATATAAAAGTTAAGCCAAGTGAAGATGAAATTACACAGAGCGTCTGGATTATATTGTCTTTTGGATTTTTAAGTGGAGATAATCATTTGATTGTAAAAGCTGCTCAGTAAAACCAATATGTATATTTTAAAGGTATCTTGATTTCAAAATTTGGGTCTAAGGATATGCTGCTTTGGAAAGGAGTCTTTGCTTTTGTTTCCACAGTAAATAAGTGGCTCTGGATTTGTCCCAGGTTAACATGAATCAGATTTGATCAAGCAAGACCTCCTGAAACTTGACAGATGACATCTATCAACAAAGGTTATAGTCAGTCTTCCCAGGACTTGGTCATTATCTCAATTTTTTTCAGGATCCACATAAGACTGTCAGCAACCCCAATCAACAGAATGTAGTATGAAAATCTATGCCCAAATTCACCAAAAAAAATTATAAAGATTTATTTTTATTTAAGGGTCTTGAGTATAAATGCAATCTCTTTCTAAAGAAGAAAAGTGGATATAGATATGATAGGATGAAAAGATAGATTATTGAATCTCCTTTTAAAGAACAATAACTTATTTGAAATATTTTACATAGCTGTGGATTTTAGTTTATTAATATAAATTTAAAGTTAATTTTGTTATACTATATATACATATATAAATATATATATATATATATATATATATATATATATTCCTAATCTTGTTTAAGGTATTATGTTTATGCAACTCATTTAAAATTGTAATATATAATTAAAAATACAGAATAATTAGTCATCTATGATAATCAAACTTATAGTCTTGTTAATGTTCTACATAGGCATAGATATATTTCAATTAGGGAGATAATCTTTAAACACTTCAAAGACCTATAGAATATTGCACTTAAATTGTTTTAACAACTTAGACTTTTCTAGACAATGAGACATGTCTGCTCCTGGAAGCACCAGTTACTTCAAAGAGGATGATGGACATTGAACAAACTCCATGTGGAGTTTGCTTTCTTTATAGCAAAAGTTAGCCTTTTGTGCAAGAAACCACTCTTGCCTATACTGCTTAATAATATGTTGTATAAACTGGACATACAGGATCCATAGGAAAATGACCACTGAATTTTGCCAAAACAAGGTGAAATTGCCCTTCAGTTTCCTGCTTTGCAAAAGAGATTATCAGACATTCTATAGGACTCAGGAAAAAGTAACTGAGAGACTATGGGCCTATAGGCTGAAGATGGATACCCTAACATTGCAGAGGAACTTTGGGTGACTGTCCAGACAGCAAGCTGATCTCTGTCATTTCCAGAATTTTGGAAGTTGCTTACAATGCACTTCCTGTTTACTTAGGTAATATTATATCCATCTGGTGTATTTGAGGGAGTAGGAGACTAGGTAGTTATAATTATAGTTATCCTTAATTATGATAAAAGATAAATTAAATATGAAACTTTAGACTTACAAATAAAGGATAGATGATAGAATATTTTCTTTAATTTTGCCAAATATAAATAGACTAGATATTGCAACTGTAATTCTTGCTTGATAACTATTTGTTACATGTAATTCTACCATGCTAAATTTTAAAAACTTCCTTTTTGATTAGACAGAAAAGGGGAAGTTCTGTGGGATGTCTTTCTGTACATTGTGAATAAGTGTTGCCTGATTGGTTGAAAATAAAGCTGTTTGGCCAATGACAAGGCAGAATAAGGTTAGACAGTACATTCAAACTGAAGAGAGAGAGGAAGAAAAAGGGCAGAAAAGACACTGCAAGCCACCACCAGGAGAAGCAAGATGTGAAAGTACCTATAAGTCACGAAACCACATAGCAGACATAGAATAATAAGAATGGGTTGAATTAAGTTATACGAGCTAGTTAATAATGTGACCGAGACATTGGCCATATAATTTGTAATTAATATAATCCTCTGAATGATTATTTTATAAGTGGCTGCCAGTCTACAGGGCCAGATGGAACCAGAGGAAATTCTGACTATAGGAAATAAATTAGAAATTTCAATATTAGAGTTATCAAGTCAATGCAATAGAGTAATTTTAAAGAAATAAGCATTTTCTAGATTGCCATTTACTATGGCAGATTAGCAGAAGAGACATACTCTTCAAAAAATCTGACTTTATTAATTTCTAATTTTTGACAGACATACAATAATGGACATCTGGTTCTTTCCCATTTATTTTTATGAGAGGAAGTTTTGATTTTTAAAGAAATATGCTATTTAAAACAAATCAGAACAGGAAGCTGACAAAATATAACATCAGAAATAGTCATTAAATATAAGTTAATGATATATATTAGTTAGTGATGATCTTAGTATATTACTGAATAATGATAGTATTTTAGTAAAAAAATGATAATTAAGTTACTAATAAAAGAAAAAGTTTGAATAAATAATTTCATATCACAAAATTGATATTTTATGCAGTATTTTGTACTTAATCTAAGTATAAATTATGGAAATTATATTAATACATATTAAATTGCTATAGTTGTGAATAAAGATTATTCTCCCACATTAGGCTTTGAAATTTTAGATTGACATTAGTAAATCATATTGTACTTCCTTTCATTTGTTAGCATTAATCTCTGTTAATTATTCCACATCATCTCAAGGAAACAAATAACTCAATTAAAAAATGGAGTACAGACATAAACATAGAAATCTCAATAGAGGAAACTCAAATGACTGACAAATGCTTAAAGAAGTGTTCAACGTCTTACTCATCAGGAAAATGCAAATCCCAACTATTTTGAGATTTCATCTTACACCTGTCAGAATGGCTAAACTCAATAACACAAGTAAGACAGTGCATGCTGAATAGCATGTGGAGTAAGGAGGACAGTCATCCATTGCTGGTGGGAGTGAAAACATGTACAGCCACTACAGAAATCAGAGTGGTGAATCCTCAGAAATATGGGAATAAATATATCTCAAGATCCAGCTATACTACTCTTGGTTGGGCTTATATTCAAAGGGTGCTTTATCTCAAAAAAGCACTTGCTCAAACATGTTCATTGCTGATCTATTAATAATAACTTGAAATTGTAAACTACTTTGATGTACCTCAACAGAAAAATGGATAAAAAAAAACATTTGATATTTACGTAATGGAATATTACCCAGCTGTTAAATATACATATTTACATAGGTAAAAGGATGTAACTAAAAAAAAATCATCTGGAGATAAACCAGACACAGAAAGACAAATATGTTACATATTTGCTTATAAGTAGATATTAGCTTTCAAGTCAATGGTAAATGATATACAATCTGTAGAACCACAGAGGTTAGATATAGAGTAAGGGACTAGTGGGAAAAGATAGGGTGCCCTAGAAAAGGGAAATAAAATAGATAGTTATAAATGTATAGGGGAGTACTTAAACAGGAAGATCAAGTGAGAAAGAAGAGAAAAGTTGTGGACAAAGAGGGAAACACCGGGAGAGGAAGCTAAAACTAAGGGTAATTTAAGGGGTATTATGGACGTCTAATACAGTAAAACCCTTCTAAAATATATACACATTTGAAGGAGATCTAAATAAAGTTATCAAATAATGGTAACTGGACCTATCTAGACATCTCTTCTCACTAAATGAAGCTTCCAGTACCAAGATTTAGTCATATATGTGTTGTTGGCCCCAAGTTTTTCCATGGGAACATTCAAACAACCCAGGCTGTTTCCAAGACAGGTTGATCTCCATACTCCAACCAGTAAGGCCACATTTCAGAAGACAACTCCAACACAAATCACTTAATCTAGAGAAATCGAGCTGGTGCCTATATACAGCCTTCATACCTAGGTGCTGTCATCTTTGGCACAGGAAGGAACTCTGTAAGCTACCAAATGAGAAATGTAAACACCAACCCAGCCACAAACTCTTGTATTTACAATTGTGTTCTGCCTGGAAGACATGCTACTTCAATGTTGGCACAAAGATTGAGGGAGTAACCAACTAATATCTGATTAAACTGAGTACATGAATTCATAATAATAGGATCAGTATTTAGATAAGTTTTTCCTTGGGATGTATTAATCAACTAAATGAATATTTCTAATTTGAAATAACATCCCCATCAAATTCTGGACCCATCATCGATAACTATCATGTCACTAATTGTATGAAATTCGGGTTTTTGAACATTAATTGTTATTGCCACTCAAACCAAGGAAAGGAATCATCAGTATAGGCTTTCTGAGACAGGCCTTTTGCAAAAACCAATGTCAGTCTCTGCTAGTTAAGACTCTAGTAGAGATTTCTGTACATCATCTTTTCAGAGGACCATTTATAAATTACAGATAGTTCTTTGCACAGCATTGTGTATTATTTTTACAAAGCATTAACATTCCCCTTGGTTTTTTTGAGGCTCACTTTCTTGTTTTCCTTCTGCTTTCATGTAATTCAGTCAGATTTTTTTCTATTAACAGAGAATTCTAAATATAGATGGATAAAATGGATAATAGAGAAAAGCAAAACTTCCAAAAGGAAAACAGAGCGGATGTTTAGACTCATAGCTAAGCTACAGGAAACCCTAGAGTTTTAAAGAAAACAAACAAACGTACACAAAACAGGTTAAAGGAGTCACAGATCACACAACTCTAACGCTTTGAAACTTCTGTTATTTTAGGGTTCACAAAAGTTTAACTCAAAGTTATGTGTAGAGTATCTTTGCTTCAAAGTTCTCTGACATGGGTGCTTAAAAAACTTGGTCAAATTATGTGTGTGTGTGTGTGTGTGTGTGTGTGTGTGTGTGTGTGTGTGTGTATCAGTTTCCTTTTCTTTTAATAATGTTAACTTTGGACTTCTGCTGTGCTGAATACTGTAATTTGCAGCACTCTGAACTCTGACAATAGCTACTATGCTTTGTATTATCTACATAGGAACACACTCTGTTTTGTAGAAAATGGATAGTTTTAGGATTACTCTTATACATAAGAGACACTTGATTTTATATTACAGGTTCACATATAAATATAATTTGAATCAACACAATATGTATATTAGGAAAACATCTTTTCAGATTATATACTAACCTAATTTTTTTCTGCCTCAATAATTGAATTTGTCAAACTGTTTGCCAATAACTGATGAAACACAGGCTTATATTCAATATTGTTTTCATCATCTCCTGAAAAATGTTAAGATTTAGAAGTATTCTACACCTTAATATGCAATCTTGTTTTCCTTTATCTGAAGTCTCCTTATTTAAATGTTAGTGCTATGGAGGAAAAAGTCATTAGCTACTAATTCTAAAATTTAAAAAGGCAATTACTGGTAATTGTAAGGTAAAGGTACATTTGGAAGACGGTTGTTTGGCTCAAACTATTTGGGGGGCACCGAGGCAGGGGATCGGGATCTGTCCCTGGTCTATGGGCAGGCTTCTGGAATCGAGTGCCTGTGGTGTGACACCTTGCACAGCCTTGGTGCAGTGGGAAGGGGCTTGGACCTGCCTAGGCTCAGTGTGCTGGGCTCCGCTGACTTCCCATGGGAGACCTCAATTTAGGGGATGTGGGGATGCGGGGTGGCTTGGGAAAGAGGGCTGGGGGGTGGGAGTACGAAGGAGGGGGGATCTGTGGATAGTATGTGGAGTGAGTAGAAAATTTCTTAATAAAGAAAAATGAAAAAATAAAATTGCGTTTGAATGTTAAATGGTGTCTCATATAGGATTTCTCAAATAAACCTATTACGTTTCCTGAGACTGTTTTGCAATGAAGGGTTTCTACCTTTGCCTCATCATTTATGTCATTCTCTTCACTGTAAGTCCTAATTTTGGTCCTCTAAATTCTATATATCATTTCTGAGATGTACTTGAAATGTAGTATTGAGTTATTGTGCTGGTACTACAGTGAGAAATCAAATAAAACAAGCATATCTAACATCAATATATAGAAATGCAGTCACCCAAAATGTTTTCAAAAACGGTGAACAAGTACGACAGTGTTTGTAATTCATCATAATTAGCATCATCCAGAGAGTAATTTCACATACAAAAGTTTGTTTTAAAATCAGAGTACACCTTTATTTCAGGGATCTCTTTCAAGACATATTAATCAAATTCTGCTGTGGCAATTAGGAAAAAAATCCAAGTTTCAGTGGCTGAGTTTTGTTTCATGAGTTTGGCTTGTTGCTCTACTCAGCTTGACTGGGGACTTATCAGCCACATTTGGTTGGAACTAAGTCAGCACCACATGTCTCGTTGTAGCAAACAGCCATATTCAGTAACTAATTTGGGTAGCACTAACCAATCAAACCATGTGATGACATTTAAAATGACAGATTCAACGTGTCATATACTACTTCCATTTTGAGGCCATTAGCTGAAACAAATCAAGTAGGGAGCCCAGAATCAGTGGGGTGGCAAAATACATTCTTCATGCAGATTGTCATGGCGATAATGAGGAGGGAACAAATGTAAACAAATTGTACAAAAATACAAACAAGGATATCGTAATAAAGTGAGACAAATCTTGTCTGGATTTAATACTTACTATTGTATTACTCAACTTATGTTTCTCTCATGTGATTATAGTCTATATTAAAATGATGCTTTGTCTATTAATATTGTCTGTTCCTTTTATCTTTACTCTAAAATGCAGATATTTTGGACTCCTGATTTGTAGGTCTGTTTTTCCTTGGTGATATAGGAATATCTATTAATTCTGTCCTCACTGAATTCAAGTGTGTATGTGTAATCTGCAAACACTGACACACACATACACACAATTCAGGAATATAACATAGTTGATCTTTTCAAAAATGATCTATAAAATTCTTCCTCTTTCTGAATTACAGAATGGCATTCATATTCTTTCACAGTCCTACTGTACTGAGATTCTCTGTCCTATGAGTTGTCTACAGCATTGACAAAAGTTGTATCATTCGTTCTATTCTTCCAAAATACAAAGCTGCTCTCTGCCATGAATATAACAATAAAAATGTCTTTACTCAACAAGAATTTTTGACTTTATCATTCCAATCATTGTATAAGATGAAATATGTCTGTTGATTTACCCTTTCCTGCTTAACTACTTTAATGCTCATATCATTTCTATGAAAAAGCAACATTTTGTAGCCAGATATTACACTGTGGAAACAGAAGCCTGGTTTGTTACTTAAGTAAGAGACATGGAAGATTAGTAACCTGAAAAAAGCAGCTGCTGTAGAGGCCCATGACACTTGTGCTAGATGAATTGTTAAAAGCCAGAACTGTGTGCAGTCAGGTAGAAAAGGGCTTAACCTATAATAACATACACATTAAGGTTAATGTGACCTCATTAACTGAACTGATTGTGTATCCAAAGTATGTCAGAGACTCCTGTGTTTCAGCTACTCCAGATATTCAAGATAAACCTTAGTGTGCTGGTGGTAAAAGCCACATGAAGTTTCCTCATTTTTAATAAGGGATAACTCAAGATTATGTCAAGACATCATAAGAATACTTGCCAGGCCATTATATTTTTCAAGTTTCTGTGGGCTGAGATCAACTTTATCTTAATGACAGGCATTCTTAAGGAATGTATTATAAATAAGCAGAGAAAGCACACATGGAAAACTACAGTTACATTTATTACTATTTCACACACCGAGTTTATTGTATTTGATCCTTTTTAAAGGTTTAGCTTACTTGCTTTCAATTAGTGTTCTATTTCTATTTCTACTATTTTTCTATTATATTATATGCTCTATTTCTTTACTATTTGGGGTAATATTCATTCATATAGCACCTATAAGTATATGAACATGGTTGATTTGTATTTATGCCAATGGTATTTTAATGTCAATTGCATGAGGTTTCATATCAATATAGTCAGAAGTTTGCTACTTAAATATTTTATGAAGAGTAAAGTAGCTGTTGCATGGCAGTGAGTTATGGGATTTCACAGATGAACTTTGTGGGGTTGAGTCAGATAATCAGAAACAGTTTTCTCAATATGTATATGCCTCTGGACACTTGCGTATTCTACACAGAAGTCTTATGTGTCTCCCATTTACACAGTAGTGATATCTTATACTTCTCTTAATAGATGGATCTTTTATACTGTTGATATGTGATTATGGCAGAAGTAGAGGTGTCTAATCCCTTCATTATCATAAAATAGTTCATAAGAGAAGGAATGCTTTTTCCTATTACATAGTATCTTTTACTACTTACAGCTTCCTTCAAGTAGAATTAATTTACAAAAAATTCCACATATGTAGAGTTTATGATTTTATGGTTTTTGAGAACACTACACCATTGTCAAGCTATTAAAATAGACAAACAAAATCACTTTCTCACCATTAAAGGTTTCTCTTTGTTTTTCATTTGTTTGTTTGTTTTTTTGTGTGTGTGCTTTTGAATTAATCTCTTTTATCTAGGTATGGTGGGACAAGACAGTAGTCATAGTATTCAACAGAGAGAGGATGAACATGCCATGTATGAGGCCAGCCTCAAAGACATAGGGAGTTTAAAGAGAGTAAGGAATACATGAGACACTAACTCCCTGACCCAAACTAAAATAAATAAAATCAAATAATGAAATAAGTGAAATGTAACAAAGTACAAAAAAGTTAAATGAAACAATAATATAGAATTAAAATATTTGGTCTTAGGATTCACTCTAGTACTTCTGTGTCATCAAACTTACCTCTATAAGTCTTCTTTGATTTTTTTCTCCCATAATGGCTTGATTAAGGCATCATTTGGATGGGATAATTTATTCTATCACTGATTTCTTTCCAGTGGTATTGTGTGACACTCTTACTAGAGATGTGAAAAATATCCATTTTCCTCAGATAAGAATAAATGACATAACAAATTACTTACCCCATGAAGCCTAACTTGGTGAGCTTGGTATTGAGTTTAGTGTACTTACATCAGGAGCAAGTATGACTCAAAAGTCATTGTATCATGAAAATTTATTACAGCATAGGTGGAGACTCTTGTAAGTTAGAATCCTGATGTCTTCTGGACTAGTTGAAGACAGCTCAGCATCTTTGACTCTCCTCACAGTGAGTAATCCATTCTGTCTATATATCCTTAGCAAAGGGCTCTATGTATCTTGCAAGTCTCTGGGACTTCTTGAGACTTTTGAGCAGTTTATTTCCTAGGTCTTTTTATTCTCTCTCATACATTACGTCCCTGCACTCCTCCCAGTCACTCTCTGAACCTCCCCTCTCCCCCAGATCCTCTCTCTATTTGTTTAACTTTAAAAAGAAAAGACCAAGCTACACAATTGTCACGCTTATGCATAGGGCCTAGTCCAGTACCATGGAGGCTCCACAGCTATATGTCTAAAGTTCATGAGTTTTCACTAGCTTGGTTTGGTTCTCTGTAGATTTCCCCATCATAAACTTGATACCCTTTGCTCATAGAATCCCCTCTTCCCTCTCTTCGACTGGACTCCTGGAGCTTAGCCTGGTGTTTGGCTGTGGATTTCTGCAACTGCTTCCATCAGTTACTGGATGAAGGCTCTATCATGATAGTTAGGATATTCACTGATCTGATTACCGGGGTAAGCCAGCTATTCCTAGCAGTCTAAGCAGGTCTCTAGCACCAGGTTTCTTCCTATCCCCATGATGTTTCCCTCTATCAAAGTATCTCTTTCATTGCTCTTCCACTCCATACCTGTTCCTGCTTGACCATCCCGTTCCCTTATATTCTCATCTCTCATCCCCTACCCTCTATTGCCCCCCTCAAATTCTTTGAGAACAGATATTATTGCTCCACAAATACCCTATTTTTGTTGACCTCCAACATATCCAATGTGTAGCTGTATTTCCTCATATTCTTTGCTATTCAATCTGCCTTTCATGCCCTATGAAGTCACAAATATTGATTACTATGACTATTGAATATTATGTCAGTTAGAAATAAAGGGGAGCTCAGAGGAAAGCAGGACCATATGCATGCTCTCTGTCACATTTCTTTCCTATTTACTTTCATTCAGTCAAAAGGTGAAAAATAGCTGACTATATACCTTGTGACATTTGGTAACTAAGTTGATACTAAAAGTTGTAACAAACCATTTGAAAACCTTAGCCTGCTGAAATTAATTGTCTCTACTATTACAAATTATTTGTAAAACACATACGCTCAGTTTGTGACCTTTGTTTCCAATCACCTCCACTTTTTTCTCCCATTATTTTTCTACCAATATCAGAGCATTCACACCTACTCATTATACTTTGATTAACGAAAATATTTTTGAAAATGATTCTTCCACAATACCTTGCTGTTCTTTGGGCATATCACCAGTGTTCCTTCATCTAAATTGGGAATTCAGCTACTTACTACATTTCATTGCTTGAAAATTAAATCTGGTTATAGAATCTTAAAAGTAATTAAAATGCATACTTTCCTACATCATAATTGGTAACATGGATAATATGAAATTCAGTCACTAACATTAAAATACTTTTCTGGAAATGCAATGGGTATAAATATTCTTTTAATAAAACTATATAATACAATAGAAAAATACTAACTTTTCCTCAAAAAACAATTGCAGATCTTTTCCTCAAATTTATCTGTATGGTAATCAAAACATCCTTCACATACATGCTTCTTGATTAACACAGAATAACATACACACACACACACACACACACACACACACACACACACACAGCTAGAAGTTTTCTTGTGTCCAGCCTGGCCCACGGTCAGGACAAATCTCTCTCACCCACCAGTTCCGCAGCTGCTCAGACCCAAGTAAACACACAGAAGCTTATATTAATTATAAACGTACAACCATGGCTCAAGCTTTTTGCTAGCTAGCTATTGTATCTTAAATCAGCCCATAATTATTAATCCAGATATCGCCACGTCGTCCTTTTCTTTCTATTTAAATTAAAGTTTTAACTTCAACATAGTAAAATTACATAAAACAAAACAGTTACCAAGCAAGAATTGCAGTTATAATATCTAGTCAATTAGTATTTGGCAAAATTAAAGAAATATTTTATCATCTATCCTATATTTGTGAGTCTAAAGTTTTATATCTACATTTTCTCTTATCATAACCAGGAAAAAACCGTAATTATAACTATCTAGTCTTCAACTACATCAAAGACCCCAAAATGATACAATATTACCTAAGTAAACAGGAAATGCATTGTAAGCAGCTTCCAAAATTCTGGACATGACAGCAACAGCTGCCTGCCTGGATAGTTACACAAAGTTCCTCTGTAATGTTGGGGCATATCATAGCCTGCCAGTGAAACCATTCCATAAGGATAGCAGCTTTAGGGCGTTCCCTAAATCTTTCCTTATGTTTTTTAGGAGGGTTTATGGGATTAAGATAGTCTATTGCTTCCTTATCTAGGTCTGTAAACAGACTGGAGCTGATTGAAATACCTTTAGTCTTAAGCCTGTGTCATGTAACTTCTATCAAAAGCTGATTCTCTTTAGACTCCTTCTGACTCATGGTGCAAGAAAGATTCTTGATAGGGAAGGGTGTGTTCAACTACTCACCACTAAGAGGCCTGGGGTTCCTCTCAGTCTGCAGTACCTTTGGTGAGATCCATTGGTAGCCGCCACTTCAGGGGTCACTTTTACGACACCCCAGGGAAACTGCCTCTTCTCTGGACAGTCTCCACCAAGCGACACCCCCGCTTTTTGAGTGTGCTTGGTTGATTAAGCTCCTGAGACTGCGTACCCTTGGGCACCTGGTCTTGTATAATATTAGAAGGACCAGCCTTTATAATATACTTCCCAGGGACTCAGGAGAGACAACTATGAATGGCGAGAATTATATTCAGGAAATGAGTCTAAGTACACCAAGCTCTTTGTTCATCTACTTTATTCCTCTGAGATAAAATCCTATCTACACAGCTTCAGTTCTGTTTTCGTACCTAGCTACTTTCTTGCCTGATTTCTCTCTACCTTTATCTACTGTTCCCTCTAAGTTCTATCTTAATTCTCTCGTCTCAATTCTGCCTCATCTACGTCCTTCTCATCTCATTCTTACGCAGCTAGTACTTCCTCATCTGGCTCTTCCTCATCTTCCGTCTTGTTCCTCTAGTACTCGTTTTTTAGCCCTTCAATGTAATTCTTCTGCATCTTAGTTATTCCTCTCCAGTTCTTACCCATCTAGTTCTTCCATTCTCTTTTTTTCCTCTCCTCTTCTCAGTCTCCTTATTCTCTCAGTTCTCTCCAAGTCTCTCAGGAATCCAATTGTAAACCCAAGCAATAGCAATCCTCTGGCAGAGTAAGGTCACCAGGCTTGAATTCTTAAAGGTAGGTAAGAATTTTCCTCAGGCAGTAACCATCAGGCTTTCTTTTACAACCCAAAATGGAAGTGGTAAAAGAGGAGATAAATTAAGTGCTAATGACCAGTTAGTATATCAAAAAGGGGATCTATGTGCTCAGTCTACAATCCTAGAAGTGGCTAGGTAAGAAGTTAGATGTCTATTGTAGTGGGTAGCTGTTCCAGCTTTGACGTGGAAGTACTACCCCCACGGAGGCTTCAACCTGTCACACCTACAAGGCAGGCCCGAGACAGAAGCCCTTAAGACCTGAGATCTGAAGGTGCCAGCTCCCTTGGTTCCTGGATCCTGGATGCTGGAGGTAGATTGAGCAGAGTTTTCCAAAGAACACCGCTGGACTGTGCTACACCTTTCCTGGACCCTGTAACCTACCCTTTACTTATAAGTTACCCCACAAAATAAACCTCCCTTTTAACTATGTGGAGTTGCCTTAATACCACAACCAATAGTCTATTAGTAAGGTTGTATAAAAAAGGAAAGTATTATCCTAAATTGCACAAGAAATAAAGCTATCAGTCTGACCTAGGAGACAGATGATATTTCATTTGGCCTTGGATGCTTGATAGGTATTTTAGATAAATACACTGTTAAAGTTCTAAGAAGCACACATAACATTACAAGAAAATCACTGTAGGAACCAGCTAATATATATACAAAAGTTAAAATATCACCAAGACTTCTTAAGCCATGGCTTGACCCTTGGAGAAGTCCTTGACTTTTCCAAGTAGTAGCCTTTGTGATAGTAGCTGAATTCCATTACTCTTTCCAGCAGCTTGCAGCACCTGCCTGGACAGTTAGCCAAAGTTCCTCTGTAATGTTAGGTCATCCATCTCCAGCCCATGGGTCTAGTCTCTCAGTCATTTTTTTCTCTGTGTCCTGTAGAATATCTGGTAGTCTCCTCTGTGAAGCGGGAACCTGAAGGACCATCTCACCTTGCAAAGTTCAGTGTTCAGCTTTCTATGGGTCCTGCATGTCCGGTTGATACAACATTTTGTCAAGCAGGCTAGGAAAGAACACTTTCTTGCCCAAATGGCTATGTAGATGAATTTCTAAATGGTCTTACTAAATAAAAAATGGAGTCAAATATAGGGGTAAAAGCCTTAGAGAGATCAAGGAAATAGGGAAAGCCACCAGTAAGCCTTACCTCATCAACTCTGCAGCCAAAATGTGAGCTACTTCCTGTCTTATCCATGACTTTATTGCCTTGCTGTTCTGCCCTCTCATTGGCCATTTAGCCCAGCTACCTCACTTCCTTGTTACTGCCTATCTGTACATAGAGATCTCCAGGTCTCTATGGTTGGTGCTGGGATTAAAGGTATGTATCACCATGCTTGGCTCTGTTCTCTAGTATGGCCTTGAACACACAGAAACCCTGACTGATAAGTGATCGGATTAAGGGCATGTGCTACCTGATTTTTTTGTTTACTTAAAATGGTTGGGCTTAAACTAATGGAAACACATGAACTATGAACCAATAGCTGAGGAGCTCCCAACTGGATCAGGCCCTCTGGATAAGTGAGACAGCTGATTAGCTTGATCTGTTTGGCAGGCATCCAGGCAGTGGGACCGGGACCTGTCCTCAGTGCATGAGCTGGATGTTTGGAACCTGGGGCTTATACAGGGACACTTGGCTCAGCCTGGGAGGAGGGGACTGGACCTGCCTGGACTGAATCTACCAAGTTGAACTCAATCCTCAGGTGAGTCTTTGCCCTGGAGGAGATGGGAATGGGGAGTGGGCTGGGGGAAAGGCGGAGGGGGGGGGGGAGAACAAGGGAATTCGTGGCTGATATGTAAAATTAAATTAAATTATAAAATAAAATTTAAAAAAAAAGAAAAGGAAAGAGATTCAAGTTAATGGATTTTTTTAATCTGAAACTCAAATTTATTGAAAAATGTACATTTATTTGAAATCCCAATTAAATATTTACTTCATTTTTTAAAAAAAAATGGTTGGGCTTTTCCCCTGATCTCCAGGTAAGCTTTATTAAAATACAAATAAAATATCACCACGTTTCGCACAAATAAAATATCACCACACACACACACACACACACACACACACACACACACACACACGTATGCATATATATGAATATAATTATAGAAGGGAAGAAACATTTTTATCCTTTTATACTCACACTTCTAATACAAGTGCTATTATTTTATGCTTTTAAATACAAATATGTTTTTGTTGTGTATTTTATCCATTTGTCTGAATAAAATATTTCTTATTAAAACAAACATCAGGGCTGGGCAACGGTGGTGCATGCCTTTAATCCTAGCACTCAGGAAGCAGAAACAGGCGGATCTCTGTGAGTTCGAGGCCAGCCTGATCTACAGAGCAAGATCCAGGGCAGGCACCAAAACTACACAGAGAAACCCTGTTTTGAAAAAAACAAAAAAACAACAACAAAAAAAATTCAAATGTTATTTTTTTTGTTTTGATAACTGTGCTTTTATTATTTATTTATTTATTAATTCATGTATTTGTGTTTTGAGACAGGGTATCACTATGTGGCTCTGGCTGTCTTGGAATTCACTATGCCTTGAACTAACAGAGCCACCTGCTTCTTTCTCCCAGGCATGAAATTAAATGCATTCAGCACAACATCTGGAAGATAACTGTGATTTTAAAAGTCTTCTACTACAATCCTCTGCTCTACCAGCTGAGCTATTGAAGGGGGTTGGTATGTAAAAGGAAAGAAAAAAATTTAATTAAAAAAATTATTTTAAAAAATGTCTTCTACATGGTAAAACATATTCATTACTCACTTAAGATTTTCTTTTTGGTTTTGATTTGTTTTTTGTCTTTTCAAGACAGGGTTCCTTTGGTAATCTTGACTGCCTATACTCTATAGATCAGGTTGGCCTCGAACTCACAGAGATCTGCCTGGCTCTGTCTCTTTGCTGCTAGGATTGAGGCATGCATCACCACCGATGGATACTTGAGATATTCTTGGTTGGTAACATACTTTTCTCTATTTACATTTTTGTGAATTGCCAAGTTTTCTTTTGCAAATGTTATAACAACTGTAATAGTTTGATACTCTTTTTTAGGTGATCTCAAATGATTGAATAATGAAAACAAATATTATATTTATATTTTTGATTTTTTTGTTCTTTTTGATGTTAAATTCAAAAAGATGAGTAAATTCAGGTATTCTTACACCTCTTATTTTAGAACTTCATTTATTGCTTTGTTTGCTTGCTTATTTGTTTGATGTTTTTAAAGACCTTGATATACAGTCCTGGCCTTCTTGAAGTAGCCATGCATATCAGGCTAGTTTTGGATTTCCAGTTTGGCTTTGCTACTGCTGTGTTTTCATGTGCAGAACACTTTCGTAGTTGTTGGGTTGTATAGATCTCAGCTACCATAAGAATATTCTTTTTTTTTTTTTTTTGGTTTTTCAAGACAGGGTTTCTCTGTGTAGCTTTGCGCCTTTCCTGGAACTCACTCTGTAGCCCAGGCTGGCCTCGAACTCACAGAGATCTGCCTGGCTCTGCCTCCCAAGTACTGGGATTAAAGGCGTGCGCCACCACCGCCTGGCAATAAGAATATTCTTATTAACACTTTAAATTTTGAATTTAGTTTTTTTTTAAACTATAGATTTATTATTCTGGGGTTATAAAATTCTATGTGAATAAGAGACTATCATTTGTATGTTTTTTTCTTTTTATGAGGCTGCATTCAAGTTATGTGAAAATTGTCAGTGATTTTGAAATTGTATAAGTATATGCATTGCTATTGCTTTATTTACCCATTTTCCCTATTCTGTGATTTATTTATTTATTTTTATTTTTTAGATTTTGTTTTTATCAGAGGGTTAATAGACTTAACTAACTTGAAAACTATGTATAACATTGACAATAGCTATATTTAAATATTTTTTTCTGTACACCTGGGACTGAAACACACATATTTCTGATATTTTATATTTTGTCATAGTTTCCTGATCCTCTTTTTAAATATTTCTCTTTAAAATCTGCCAAGGCATTACCACTCAAGCATACAAAAATGAGTTTGGATTCCTCAGCACACACACACACAAAAACTTGGCATAAAGAGCATATCTGTAGTCCTGGTGACAGGTAGAGTGCTCCAAAGTAAGTGGAGAGCTAGAACTCTCTGGGAAGCCTGTGTATATAGTTTGTGTACTCAGGGTTCAAGGAGGAATTCACTTCATGAATGTAGAGACTGATAGAATATGACATTCAGTGTTAAATTCTGCCCCTCATTTGTATACATACTCAGCAAATACTCACTTTATCATACATGTGCACACAAAAATTATACACAAATGTCTACATGCAATACAACACAATCAGACACACACATAACTGCTTTTAAGACACAATTAATGTACAACTGAATTCATATTTAAATTTATACTTTATTAAATGTAAGATATGCGTATGCATATATATGGAAAGAGAATGCCATGAAACCATCACTAATATAAAGATAATAAATTTAATGATTATTCCTTAGTATTTCTTATAATTCAAGACATTTCTACCAGTCACTGATCAGCTCTTAGTAATCACTTTATGTTTACTAGAATTCATTAAAACAGAAACATGTACTTTTATTTTTATGTCTTTATTTTCTATTTTTATAGTCATCCAGTTTGTTTTTCCCATCTGTGGATTATTCTTTTAAAGACTATTTAGTACAACATTTTATGTCCATATCATCACTGGCTTCTTCATTTATGTTTTGAGTAAAATATGAATCATTGTATATACGTAGCACAAAACTTGTGTAGAAATTTGAGTGCAAGTTTTTGAATGGATATAAATATTAATTCTCTTGTATTATGTGTAGGAAAGAAACTATAGTAGTTTGTTCTTTGTTTATATTGTTGAAAAACTACTTAACTGTTTTTTAAGTGTTTGGGCAGTTTTGCCCAGATGCCCAGATCCTAGTGTATGAGTTTTCTGAAAAAGTTTCTTTGGAAAAGTCTTTTAAATTTTACCAGCTAACTATACAGCATTTTTTTTTTTTTTTTGGTTTTTCGAGACAGGGTTTCTCTGTGTAGCTTTGCGCCTTTCCTGGAACTCACTTGGTAGCCCAGGCTGGCCTCGAACTCACAGAGATCCGCCTACCTCTGCCTCCCGAGTGCTGGGATTAAAGGCGTGCGCCACCACCGCCCGGCTCAACTATACAGCATTATGAAGCTGTGGACACTTTACATCAAATGACAAGTAAAACTGAGCATTTATCCATGTTTTTGTTTGCCTGTCACATATCTAAATGAGTCCTTTTTTTCCCTGGATGTTCTATAGGTTTTTCAAGTGGGGAAAACTGCAATATTTGCAATGTCTTTCTAAAGATACGTGCTTCAATATCTTTTCATTTTAATAATATTGTACTCCATGATAATATCCTCTTTAATTTTTCTTGTAGCCCTTGCATGATAATACGTGTTGTGGTTACTTTTCTATTGCTGGAATAAGACACCATCACCAAGGAAACTGCTACAGAACAGTTTATTTTGTGGCTTAAACTTTGATAAGGTTAAAGTTCATGGACATCCTATCTGAGAACATGCAGCAGGCAGGCAGGCAGGCAGGAAAACACTAGAGAGGTAGCTGAGAGCTTACAACTTGAGCCACAAGGACAAACCAGAGAGTTAACTGAGAAGAACATGGCCTTTGGATTCCTAAAAGACTTCCCGCAGCCACATGCTCCTACAAGGCCACTCCTCTGATTTTCCACCCAAAATGCTACCAATCAGGGACCAAGTTTTCAAACATATGACCCCATGTCCCATTCTCATTCAAGTTATTACAGTGTGATTGAAAATTTAGTCTCACAGAAGACTTTTTTTCTTGTTGTATCAGAGCTTCTAGCTGTACAGAGTGGCATCTGCCTGTAATTTCTGATCACTGGAAAATGAAGCAGGATGGTCATTAAAAATTTCATTCAGCCTTGTCTACATTGCAAGTTCTAGACCAGCTAAAAAAATATAGAGAGGTTTTCATCAAAATCAAACACATAAAAATCTAGAGACCAATATTGTCACTTGTAAAATTATTTTGTCACTGTAGAAATAAATGATATAATGTGGAAGGTCTTATATTAATCAATTAATAAAGCATGTGGGTCATAATATCTGAATTTTGAGAATTTTTTTGTTTCAGAACAAATGAGTTCAACTTAGGGGTCTATCTGCCAGACTGAAGCTTAAAAAGTAGTAGTTTAAGCAAATTGGTATGTCTTTCTATTAAATTGGTCACTTGAAATTAATGTAAGATTAATTTCATTGACTATCATATTCAAGGACCGAGCATTTTAAGGAATGTGCTGTGATATGGGGAAGCTGAACTGAAGCAATCTAATGTTCCAAATGCTGCCAACACACAGACGGCTCGAGTTTGCTGTTTCAGTGAGGACATGGATGGTTGGAAGGGCCAGTAGAGTTCACAGAGGCATCAATCACATAACATAATATATGAACACATGTGACAGGAGTCAAGTCTAATCCACTGGCCATCCAACAAAGGAGTGATTTTTCCAAGAGGTACTCATGAAATGCCAAGGACAAATTCAACATTTATCAACAGCTTATTTTTATGAAGGATTTTATTAGATGGAAATCTTACAGCTTCAGCTAAGTATAGCAAGGAAAAGACTTCTGGGTAGATAAAAGTATCCTGTGCAAGATTGCTCATGGCAGCAGTGATGAGGAGTAGTGGGGAAGGGATATTGATGCTCCTACTCAGTCTAATCACTTGAGCACACTGACCTCAGTATGAAAAACTGATTGTTGAAGTAGTATGTTCTCTTTTTAAATGAACTTTGTTCTTAGTTTTTACTCCATTCAGAAGAATCTTCCTTCTCTTAGTTTCAATTGACGCTTAGGCCTCTCTAAAAATATTAAAACTGATGACTCTGCACCCTATCAATAATGTGACAGAACTGTGAGGGACACTTTATAGGAAGCATATTAATAAGCATGTAGAACACAGTTGACTTCCTTTCAATTCCTGCAATTGTGTTGCCTGTAATACTCACACCTCAATTAGTAAATTATACTGATCCCGTCTCCTCATTATTATGAATAAACACATCCTCTTTTAGCATAAAAATGAATGTGGTGTTTAATTTACATACACCTTAAAAGTATCTCTGGTATTTTCAAGAAGAGTTTTCTGTAGTCATCCTGAACTACCAAAAATCATGAGTGTTTGTTTCCCGGAATATTGGTGCAAAATAATGCAGGGGAAAAATGGGGCTATAAAATGACTTCTATTTCTAAGAAGGTCTAATACACGGAAATGCTGATTCAATAATATGAATATTGTGGCTGAAATATGTCATGAAACAGCTTGTTGTCATGGTACTATGTCTGCAGTTTCCTTAAGTCATATTCTGCAATGAATGTGGCCTTCACTCAAAAAGAGCATTTGCCTAATAAGTGTCAGATTTGCATGCAACACATGCAACCAGATAACCTTCAGTACTCACGGTGGTGAAATTTACTAATTAGATGTTAATAAAACAGATAAGGATGGTGCTGCCCCTAAAGCCCAGCAATATGGCTGGTGTAATCATGAGCACATAGCGATATGGCCATGTGCAAAATGGAAAGCAAAAGAAACATATGACAGTAAGGAGTCTAGTTGAGAAGAACAGTGTCTGTAGGAATGTGCATAGGGATGTGAGAAAGTACTAGGCAGTAAATGTGGTTATATCACATTGTACACGTATATGAAACTGTCAAAAAATAAGTGATGAAATGGAGGAAAGATCTGTTTATCATCAATCATGCTTTTGCAATGCTGGTAGAATAAATTATATACTCTCTTAATTAGGTCATTTTAATGGCAAAAGGTATCAATATCTTTATATTCCCTAAGAATAGTGCTCATGTTATTTGTTTCTAACGTAAGTTCAACTCATAATCTACACTATACTCCTCTCAATTATCTTTCATGATATTTAATGTTAAAAGTTGAAGAAGGACAGCTAGCTTTCACAGTGCCAGATAGCACTATGAATTGGTTGTGTTGGAAAAGGTATGCATAACATAACCCAGCTATGAATCCTACCAAATAGGGTATCACTGTGCCAGGCAAGAGTGTTTGCTTACTTGCATGTTTATTTGCATGCTTACTTGTGCATTAGTGGCATGACAGTTATAGAAATAACTATGACTATATGACTGGTTTTAATGCCTACTTCATGGAAGGAAACTGATTTCTGGTACCATAAACCCAGTCAAAAATGCAGAGATGAAAATGGTAGTAGAGTTGAGAGGCAAGATTAGCACTGCTGTTCGGCTAAATGGACACAATGTAAAATTGCCTTCTATATACGTATTTATAGCTATAGATTAATGTTTTTCTCAGTATTATTCAGAGGAACCTCTGTTTTCTATGAATGGTTCTGAATGTCGGAAATACTTAGGGTTGCAAAAAGTGCCAAAAATAGGGGACGGTTGAGTGGTAAGACATTTATATTAAATTGAGTGGTAAGACATCCATGCTAAGGTTCAAATAACATTTCAAGAGAGAGAAAAGAAACATTGTAAGAGCTAGGGTATGGAAATAAGTGTTTCAAAACAGCATCTTCTGGGTAAGACATAACCAATGCAACCATGAACTTAAGCAAATGAGGATGTCTACATGGGTTCTTCAGAGATGTGAGCTTACCAACAGCCAAGTTTGGATGGAGAGCAGGATCAGGGTATTTACCACTCACTTATGAACTATTTGCAGCTAATAGAGTTAGAAAGAGGCAGACATGGCCATAAGATGCATTCCCACTGGGACCCCTCAAGATTAAAATGGAAAGTCCCAATACAATTATCATAATATGGTTCTAATTAAAACAACACAGAAATAAAAGTCAAGAATTAAGGAAAGGCTAATGTTAAGGATGAAGGAATGAGAAAACAGTAAAGGAATGTTTTAGGGATAGACATTTGCTGTGGGATGTTCTGTATGCTGTGAATATGTGTTGCTCTGATTGGTTGATAAATAAAATTCTGATTGTCCAGTAGCCAGGCAGAAAGTATAGGTGGAGTGAGCAGGTGAGGAGAATCCTGGGAAGAGGAAGGGCTGAGTCAGGAGTCACCAGCCAGACATAGAGGAAGCAACATGTGATGGCAGAACTGAGAAAAGATACCAAGCCGTGTGGCTAAACATAGATAAGAATCATGGGTTAATTTAAGTGTAAGAGCTAGTCAGTAATAAGCCTGAGCTCATGGCCAAATAGTTATAATTAATATAAGACTCTGTCTGTTTACTTGGGGGTCACGAGTGGGAGAGATTTGTGCCAGCTGTTAGCCGGCCAGGACACAGGAAAACTTCCAGCTACAGACATTAGAATGTATTGTATATACTTATGAAACTGTTGTCATACTATGTTAATTTTAAAAAATAAGAAATAATACGTATTTTCAACTGATATAAAAGATTCAGATGATTTAGCATTTTATTTACATAAATAAATCTAGTGTATTTATGACTTTGTAAATAGATTTTTCTATAGAGTACTGGCTGATTTTCTAAATCTCAAACAAATTTTCAAATATATTTTTATACAAGTCATTATTTTGCATCCATAGCATTTTTTGTATATGCTCTCTACTGTCCTTGCATCTTATATAACTATTTCTTTATGTATTTTATATCTACAACTAATTTGTGCATATTTTGGCAGGCAGCCATCATTCTTGATAGATCCCTGTTTGCTTGGCCAGTGTGATGCCAAAATTTATTGGTTTACAAAGCAATTAATTAAAATTTCAGTTTTTTTTATTGTAAGGTAATAATTAACCTCAAACTTAGCAGCTTAAAATAGCACGATTTAGGCTGGGCGGTGGTAGCACACGCCTTTAATCCCAGCACTCGGGAGGCAGAGCCAGGCAGATCTCTGTGAGTTCAAGGCCAGCCTGGTCTCCAAAGCGAGTTCCAGGAAAGGCGCAAAGCTACACAGAGAAACCCTGTCTCGAAAAACTGAAAAACAAAAAACAAAAAAAAAAAATAGCACGATTTATTATTTCACAATTATATAGGTGAAAAATCATAAACATCTGACTCTCAGTTACGGTTACAGGGCTGAGCTCTCGTTGTAGGCAGGGCTAACAACTGTATCTTCTGATTTTCTTTTGTCAGTCAAGTATTTAGCATAATTAATCCCTGTGAACTTATATCAATGAAGATCATGCTTTGTTTTCCAAATCCATGAGTTATACTCTGCTTCTAGAAGAATCCCCCATTCTTAGACATTTGCCAATTTTCTTCGTGCAAGACATAGTATGTCAGATATTATTATGAATTGGATAACTTTCTCATGTTCCTTACCTGCCAATAAAATTTGCTTTATAAAGATTATCTTTAGTAAGTGAGATGATGTAGACATGGGCTTTAATAAGTTTGGTAAATGAGGATAAGCCCTCCACTTAACATCAATTAATTTCAGAATCTAATTCTACAGGTAAAATCCCTTAATAGCAGTGCCTTGGTCAGGATACCGGTGAAAGATGAAACTGGAGTCCTAGCAAAGATTTTCATAGAAATATACCTTTTTTGGTAAGTCCACAATCATTCTAATCATTAAGAATTATATTGAAAACCTTCAGTCTTTATAGAAATTCTTTACTGTAATAAAGGCAGATTTTGAGTAGCATTGAAATATTTTAATGAAATATGATAAGAGGTAGTAAGTATTCAGTCTTTGTTTTTATTAGTTTCATCATATCTTAAAGAATCCAATATTTTTTATTCACCAAGACATTTTGAAGAGATTATTTGACTCATGAAATATTAATAATTTTAAATTTTATTTTTATTTTATTGGAAAATACATTTACAAGAAGTGATGTTATTCTTCTTGCCAGACAGACAAAAGGTATGAATTTTTTCTGTATGGTATTCAGGATAATATACAATTAATGATACACATATTCAGGGAATTTTGCAAAGTGCATTTACACACTTTTCTTTGAACAAATCTGAAGAATTCTCATTATTTTTTTCTGGATATATTAATAGTGTTTAAATTAATCATTTAATCCATGTGATGGTTAAAGTTCAGAGTTATGAACTAGACAGTTGGTCTGTTTTTGCATTCAGTGATCTGTCCACTAGGAGTTATTATTTATTATAATTATATACTTATTTGACTGAAACAATTTTATTTCTTGCCAAAATTATTCCCATTGTATGAGTTTAGAGTGACATTATATGGAGAAGCAATATTTATTATAATTTGATACAGTATCTGCCAGTTAAAATTACTTTATATCTATAATATATATATAAAACTATATAATGTATAATAGTATTAATGTAACATATAACTACAAAATATAACATGCATATATATTCTAAGTAAACTAAATATGTTATCCTAGCATGAAGTAAAATTAGATGCTGGATAAATGGAAGTACAATTACATTTTAATTCAATTAGGAGATCTACAGAATAAGCGTGAATTGCACAAGATAACTGCACTTATTTTCAGGCCCTAAATATGACACATGCACAAGAGATACTCAGAGAATAAGTTCTTCCGTGTTAATGAGCATGGCTCAAAGGTTTTTAACCTTTAAGGGATTTATCCTTGAATCTTTTATTAACACCTTTCACTATGTAACAGTGAGACTTCTGAAAGGGGAAGAGGCAGAATTTAATGTAAACACTTTCATTACTTCATGCAAAATTTCCAACTTACTACTCACTATTTCATATTTCCTTCAGTAATATTTGTCAAAATAAAGTGAAAAATCATATTATATTTGGAAGTAATTTCAGTCTCCAAGTTAAACATTTGTTCAACTATTTATCTACTGTTTTATTTGTCACCCATAAATCTGATACAATGTGTCTTCTAGTTATGTCTCCTCAGCATCATTCATGATTAGAGCTTGCTTTTCCTTTAATGAATTAAAGGCATCTACATATAATTTCTACATATACAACAGCCTTTTGAAAAGTAACGCAGTCTAACGCTTTGCTTTGCTTTGCTCTCTGCAGTGTTTAAGGCCCAGAAGGCCACGACCTCTCTGCTGTGTTTCTAGTTTCAGTCCGTGAACCACCCAAAGTAAAATAACACATCAGAAGAGCAGAGCACACTGAACATCAGACTGTTAGAATGAAAATATCAATAACATGATATTTGAACGTGAAAACCCAGACATTTTCAGCATTTCAGAATTATCTATCTTTGTGCATTTAGAGATATAAGTTAAAAGTTTTAAAAGAAAATAAACTTATGATGAATTTGTTATATCTTTTGACTGAGCTCCTCTACCCGAATCCTTAAGGTGGCATGTATAAATCAATTATTATAAACGTCCCTCCTTTTTGGTGCCGCTATCCTCCTTTCTTTCTTCCTTCTCTTCATATTTTCATCCCATCCTTTTGTTCTAACCCTTCTAACCTTTTGCTAAAAGGTACAAATACTTAATATGCTTATATTTGTTAAGTAATAGCATAATTTTGTCAGTGGTCCTTTTAAAATCCAGGTTTTAAAAATATTTACTCAGGAAATTTCCCTGTATCCTTAATTCATATTCCCACTCATTAGCAAACTTCAGGTAAATGTGTTTTCGTATCAGAAGGATATTTGTTTATAAAAAGTAAATAGAGGTCAATTTCATTGCAGGCATATACATACGTAGACAAAATGTATGTGCCACTGTGGGTATTTATCATCAACTTCATGGGATTTGGACTCACATAGGTGTCATAATTCTGGCTGTGCTCATTAGGATGTTTACATGAAAATGTAACTGGGGGAATATTCACCTTAAATGTACAACCACTATCTGATTACCTGAGGTCACAGACCGATTAAACTTGAGGAAGGCATAGGAATAACAGGGTTAATATCTCTCTGATTTCAGATTGCAATCACTCTATGACTGTCTGTTCCACATTCCTCCCAACCTGCTTATTCTACTATGATGTATTATATTGCCTTAAACCATGAACAAACTTATTCATTTTTTTTTTACTTAGTTGCTTAGATAAGATGTTTTCTCCCAGGGCAAAAAAAAGAAAAGAATGATACTGATGTCTTTGTTTGTTTGGCTTGGCTGTGCAAGCATTACCATGTATCTCAGACTTTCTGAAAGGAATTGTGGTAAGAGTGCTAAAGAGTGTTGAGCTATGAGCAACAGAACACCTAGACTGTGGTAAATAATGCCTAACAGGGAACTCTGAAGATTAGATTGCTGATGAAAACACAGACACTAAAAACTGTGCTGATGAGGATTCAAAGACACTCAAATAATTGGTTGGAATTGGACTAGATACCATTCAAATTACAGTCTAGTAAAATAATCTTGCTTCCCTCTGTTCATATAATAGAAACTAGAATGAGACTGAATTCAAATGTCTTTGACTAAATTTTAAGCAGAAGACATTTAAAAAAGAACAAGATTCAGAGCATGGCATAGTTATCTACCAGTTTCCATATTGAAGGGTTATATATTGAGAATTAAAGGCACAAAGATATCATGCAAAAAGAATGTGCAGTTTTGTGATGATAAGAGCTAGAGTGAACTTCAAAGTGTAGAAAGCAGAGATCTAACAAGGATCCTATAATTACTGAATTGTAGCACAGCTAAGATTAGCAACGTTAGTGAGGAATCCAGAAGTTAGTACTTAAACTGAAGAAAACATGCCTGGGGATCAAGACTCCACTCAATGAAGACTCTAGCTCAATGTGAAAAAAAAATCACATTCATATGAATGAAGTTGGGATATATTCTGAATCCCACTAATACCTGCCACCTAGGAAAGTATTTTCAAAGATTAAGCACCCAAGTCACACTGAGTTATGAGAAAAGTATTTATTTGTGTTGTTATTGTACAGATGCTGTTAGCTTCTTAAAATGAAAATGTAAGTGTTTTTGAGTCATGTAGACTTTCAACAAACTCCAGAAGCCACTGAAAAGCATGCATGGTAAGATAGGATTCTTTAAAAGAAAGCACTTCAAAAATATATCATGAAGCTGTGTAGTTATATCTGAGCTACAACGTAGACCCTAGGATAGTGAATATTCCAAGACCTTAGGACATTCATTCAGGAAAGATGTTAGACCTGGTTAATGTTACTAAAAGCTCCAGACGATAGATATAGGATTTGCTACTTGTCCTCATTTATATTAGTCTTGCATTAGCATAATCTGTTTTTAATTACTTTTTTTGTCTTCTTTACATCACTTCTTTTTGCAATGTGAGTGTTTATGGTCTGTCATTGTATATTAGAACTGTGTACCTTTTTTTGTTGTTAACTTATAAGGGCTTACAATTAACATGTGACCCTTGAAACAGTGTTGAAACATTTAAGAGTGTCACATGACAAATGAATTGAATGAATGTAGTGGGTTCCAGCTTTGACCTGGAAGTCCTACCCCCATTGAGGCTTTGGTAACTGTCACACTTACAAGGCATGGCTGAGATGGGAGCCCTTAAGACCCAAGATCTGGAGGTGCCAGCTCCCTTGGTTCCTGGATCCTGGATGCTAGAGGTAGATTGAGCAGAATTTTCGAGAGAACAGCACTGGACTGCGCTACACCTTTCCTGGACCCTGTAACCTATCCCTTCCCTTGTAAGTTACTCCACAAAATAAACCTCCCTTTTAATTACATGGATTTGCCTTAATATTACAACCAATAAATGAACATTGCTTTAAGAGAAGATCTCTGAGGACTAGTGGTAGGATGTTTTCTGTGTTGATAAACTTATGGATGATCTTGATTACTAATCTAATAAAGCTTGGAATTACCTATGGGATGCACCTTAGTGGATGTCCTTGAGAGTTTCCCAAATAGGTTCCAGAAGGAGAAACCCACCACAAATATGATGACAATAAACCATAGTCTGTAGTCCTCTAATGAATACAAAAAGAGAAATTGAGTGAAATAATTTAATTTTTTGATCCCAGATATAATGTGAACATCCCTGTCCCCATACCTTCTTCATTATTATAGTCTGCATCTCTTCAAACAGTTAAATAAAACAAATTCTTCTTTTCTTAAGATAATGTTTTAACACACACAGAGACAAACACATGCATGTCTGTGTGTGTATCATTTTATGCTTGAAGGTATTTAACAACTTCTTCAATGAAAAGGTATTCGTTTGTAGTTGTATTGTTTTGGTTTCTATAATGTAGAACAATCTACTGAAGCAGGTTTAGGTTTACAACATGTTTTCCTGAATGCATAGTAAAATCATTTTACTAACTTGTTATCTGGTGTTTTTCATCATGTACAAAAGATGTTAATAAAACTTCAAAAGAAGAAAGAAAAATTAAATGCAAAACATTAATAATGTTGAATGTTTAATATTTATTGGTTTGATTCTTTTTTTTTTTTTTTTTTTGGTTTTTTCGAGACAGGGTTTCTCTGTGTAGCTTTGTGCCTTTCCTGGAACTCACTTGGTAGCCCAGACTGGCCTCAAACTCACAGAGATCTGCCTAGCTCTGCCTCTGGAGTGCTGGGAATAAAGGTGTGCTCCACCACCACCCGGCTGGTTTGATTCTTTATACTCACTCAATTATAAAATTATAAGGCACCATTTATAATTATAGCTCTGATTAAGCATATTTTAGGAAAATTCATGCCAATACTGAAGTCAACTGCAATTGAATCACGCGAGTGGCCTTCGAGCACATCACAGATTCTAAGTTTAGAGAATATTTTACTTAGAGAAATCTGACCTCATTTTACTTTCCATATTCCAGTTTATACCATGCAGCAATTTCCCCACAGTTATTGGTCTAAAAGAAGTTGAGGAAATGCAAGGGAATTATGAAATTTGCATTTGTTCTAAGGGTTTAGGAACAAAATGACAAATATTTCAACTTGAATGCCAATCATAATTAGCAGTCCATCATTTCCATTGAGTGCCCCAAAATGTTTATATAATGTTACCTTCTTCCACAAATTTAACAGCTTTGTTATTAAAAAAACATATAGAGTAGTTATGCATATAATTTGGGCTACAAATTTTAATTACATAAACAAAGTGATCATCCAGTAGACTACACAGGTTCAAACCAGAGAAAAAGGAATTCTAATACTGAAAACTTGAAGTAGAAAAAAAGTCTTAACCTATAACCAGGAAGACGTTTATAATTGATAACTGATGGAAAATGGAAAATCAGTTTTTTTTTTCCCCCAGTGGAATGTCCCTTGCTATAGCAACCATACTCCAAGACAGACCAATGCCCAATGAGCCAAAAGAAACACATGAATGTTTTGGCGGTATTTTGGTTGCTTGTTTGTTTGATTTTTGTGTGCTTTTTGTTTTGTCATTTTTGTTTATTTGTTTTTGGTCATATTGGCTTTTTTTTTTTAGTTTGTTGTTTGTTTTCATTTTCTTTTTTTTATTTCTTGGTGTTTTTATGTTCTTTTTCCTGAATTTTTTGAGGGAAGAAGAGAGATAGAGAGAGAAAGGCAGAGAAGGAAGACAGAGATAGTTAGAAAAACAAACATGTTGTGTAGGTAGGGAGGTGGGGAGAACGGTAAGGATTGGGGCAAGAAGAGGGAATATGATTACAATACACTGTCTGAAAATTTTAATAAAAATATTCATGAGATAAAAAATAAGGTGAAAAATAAAAATGCTTAAAATTCTATGGCACATGTCTGATTTCCACATTTGAAAATTTTCTCTTAGAAAGAGAGCTGCATAAACCAAGGAAGGGTCTCACTTAGGTGCTTACACTGTTGTTTACTAATTGCCATTGTATAAGGCTTTTTAAAAAAAAAAAAAAAAAACTTGAACTATATTTTCTTAGTTTTCTGTAAAAATTACATAGTGATTTAAACTTAGCTCTATATACATACACATATATTTACTTGTACACATATGAATCAGCAATGCATACATGTGTGCTGAGGTGTTTTAATATGAGATGCAGTGTTTTCTCAACACCTCTAAGGGAGCTGCTTTTTTATTTTACTTTTTTTTGACACTGATTGTTGTCTAAATAACTAATGCAAAGGCGATGCAAATGCTGAGTGAGCTGAGTTGAATGAAAATTTCAAGAATCTGGGGAACCCTCTTTCTTCATGTGTGAGTGAAGTGTTTCTGGATTTGAATAAGTCCATTGCTACCTATTATTCTGACCAATATTCTGTCTCCTCTAACTGCTGAGACAATCTGAAGATTATATAGATTCTCCTGTCCACAGACCTGAACAGTCAAGTTATCACACTTACTAACCTCTACACAACACACACACACACACACACACACACACACACACACACATAGTGTTTGCACACATACAGTAACTCCTTGATCTGAGGTCTTGGGATTTGGATAGGACTACATTAATCAGTTTTCTAGGCATCCAGTTTAATGTAGGATTTGGGGCTAGAGGGAAGCACAACAGTTAAGAACACCGGGCTGCTCTGCCAGAGGACCCAGGTCAGTTTTCAGCACCCATTTGGCTGTTGAGAGCCATTTGTAACTCCTGTACTGGGAGACTAGATGCTCTCTAGTCTCCATGGCAACTGCATGCATGCCATACAGACAAATAAATGAAGGCAAAGCTCCCATAATACAAAAAAGTAATAAATGAATAAAGGGTTCAAAAATTTTAAAATAAATAAATAAATAAAATACTAGAACTTAGGGTCCTAAAGTTGCATAGCAACGTTCCTCCTTATTAGTCTCTCAATGTTTATTTCACATCTGTGTCTCTGCCTCTACATTTACCATCTTTTCACCTACCTCTATTTGTCTACCTCTTGCTCTATCTCTCTGTCCATCTCTACCTCATTTTTATCTCTATCTCTATTTCCATATCTATTCCATTTCTTTATTTTCTCTATCTCTATCTCTAAATCTACCATATCTCTCTCACTAACACTTTACCTCTCTCATCCTGACCTCTATCAGCTCTAAATATTTATCTTATCTATCCAATTATTTTAACATTAATTAGATAATACAATAGCCTTAGAATATTGAAATTTTCAATAGACTATATAACCAATTTATATTGCATTAAATATCACGTGTTCAACAAAAAATAATCTTTAATGTCCTCAATTATCTTTTTTGAATTTATGTATGTTCTTATATATATTCTTATATATATATGTATATAAACATATATATATATTATAATTAACTTAATTTCACATATCAGTCACAGATTTCCCCCATCCTCCCTCCTCCCAAACCTCAGGCCTCTCCCTCAATATTCTCAATTGTCTTATGCATGTTATGCTTAAAGCTTAGTACAATGACCCAAAATGGATTTTTTTCCTCTTTTGTACTCAAATATTTCACACAAAAGTTGGACATCCATACAGTGTTTAGGAAATCTCTTCTTTTTATATGACTTTGGCCAGTAAATTTATTTGGTGTATTTGAATCTGAGTTTTATTTTTTTTGAATTGTTATTTATCAACATGTGCATAATAGATTATTCTTGTTGGATACAGATGGAATCCAAGAGTAATAGATGTGATAGACTGTGGTAATAGGATATATTATTTTATTCAAGTGATGAGAAAGGAATCATTTTTTAGTCAATTATTGACAAACAAAAGGAAGTGTCTCTATTACAGAAAATTTACATGACATGTCATGGATAAGAAGAGGTAACCATTTTCATGTGTGGTACTACATCCTCTTAATCAGACCTTAGTAGGTCAACTTAAAAACTCCATTTATAACTTAGTATATATTTTCACATGATAATTCCAACTGTTGCTTATATTCTGAGAGTCAATAAAGAACATAAAATAAGTATCTAAATTTGATCTCACTTAGAATTTTTTCAAGGAATTGCCATGACTTATTTATAGGTAGATGAACATAGTCTTAAAAAGCCTTAAATGAATCATATAAATGAAATCTACAGTAGCATCCTTTCTATGATTGCAACACTATTGTGTGATATAGAGATATAAATTTAGCTTCAGAAACAGAAGCTAAATTGTTTAATTATATGCTAGGTAGAACTTTATAAGTAATATTAACACAGACCACTTACTTAACAAGTTAGATGAAATAGATAATCAAAGAAGAATAAGAATTAAGATTCACAATATATCATCTCAGACTAATTTTAACCTAGTTAATATACAATGATTTTTTTAATTAAATCATAAACTCCATACCTGCTCCACTTCAATTGATAATTTCTTTTTCTTTTATTATATCTGCACTGTGTATATGTGAGTGTTTGTGTGTGTGTGTGTGTGTGTGTGTGTGTGTGTGTGTGTGTGCAAAATTAACCCCCTTCTATGTTAACCTGTCCATTGTTACTTTCCAGGTCTTGTTTACATAGGCACTTTTTAGGAGAGACTATTTCACAGTAAACTTCTTGGTATTCTGGCTCTTACATTCACAGTAGCCCCTCTTGTGTAATATTCTAAGAGCTAAAGATTCAGGAGCTGTGATATAGCTACATGCACTGGGGCTAGGATCCCCATGAACTTTGATGGCTGCATTGTGTCTAGTTGTGGTTTTCTGTGGTAATATCCAATTCCTGCAAAGAGAAGCTTCCTCCATTTTCCCCACAGTTAAAATCATTATTTATCTATTTCATGAGCTCATAAGAATTAAATGTGTTAGTAACTGTAAATTACTTAAACCAGCACACTGATAAAATAAAAAGTATTTGCAAAAGATCACTGTATTTTATGATCAATATTTTTTTCTATTCTGTCTGTTGTTTTAGAAATATATACATCAAGGTTGTTTCCAACTTCTGCCTATTATGAACAATGCTGCCATGAACATAGTTGAGCGTGTGTCTTTGGGATATGTTTGAGCATTCCTTGGGTATGTGCCCAAGAGTGATTTTGCTGGGTTCTGAAGTAGATTGATTCCCAATTTAGGGGAAATGTACAGAGACAACCAAACCAAACTAGTGGGAACTCATGAACTGTGGACCAATAGCTGTGGAGGGGCCATGGCACTGGACTAGGCCCTCTGCATAGGCAGGACAGTTATGTAGCTTGATTTGCTTAAGGGGCACCCTGGCAGTGGGATCAGGACCCATCCCAAGGACATGAACTGGTTTTTTGGAGCCCACTGCCGATGGTGGGACACCTTACACAGACAGCCTTGTTGCAGGGGGAGGTGCTTGGACCTGCCTCAACTGAGTGTATCAGGCTCTGCTGATTCCCCACAGGAAGCCTTGCCTTTGAGGAGTAGGGAATGGGGGGGTAGGATGGAGGGAACGCTGGGGGGTGGGAGGAGGGAGGGTAGAGCATCTGTGGTTAATATTTAAAATGAATAGGAAGTTTCTTTATAATAAAAAATAAATATGTATTACTGATACAAAAAAGAAATATATACACCATAATACTTTGCTCATTTCATGCTGTATTGATAGAATTTATCCATAATCTAAGCTCTCTGTAATCTACATAAATTTAATAAGTTCACAGGCTGCCTGAACTATATAATGGCACACTCTCTCAAAACATAAAGCAAACATAGGCTGGACGGTTGTTGTGCACACCTTTAATCCCAGCACTCGGGAGCAGAGGCAGGTGGATCTCTGTGAGTTCGAGGCCAGCATGGGATACAGAGTGAGTTCCCGGAAAGGTACAAAGCAACACAGAGAAACGCTGTCTTGAACTCCCCCCCCCCAAAAAAAACATAAAGCAATCATAAATCTCATTTATTCTTAGGAGATGTGTTTAATGAGTTATATATATGTATATATATATATACATATATACGTATATATATAAAATCACAAAATTATAAAGCCTATTAAGCTATAGAAGATATGACAATCCAATATGTTAATAATTTTAATATAATTCACTATGAATTGTTGATAAGCAAGTGTTGTATTTCTGGGTAAATCTACAGAGTATAATGGTACAGAAAGAACATATAGTTTGTAATGAAATAATATAATTAAATTTGTTTTAATTACTGAATGCTTTACACATCAAAATAAAATCTAATTATGTTGAGGTTTTGGAAAATCAAAATCAATGTATATATATGTATATATAGGAAAAAATGAAATGGTAGGAGTTTGTTTGACTAACAATACTACATGATCATTCTCTAGTAAAATTTACAAAGACCTCTCAAATTCTACAGACATAATGCAAAGAATAATAAATGGTATAAATATAATATAACATTTATCATTCAAAAGTTATACTTAATAAGAATAGCATAATTAAAACTAAATTTTGACTCAACTATTCATTATAAACATTGTTTAAAAAGTAAAAATTCATAAAGAAAAATTAAGTTTGAGCTTAAAAAGGTCCATCTCTGTAACTCATATCAGGTCTTTGGCATAGATATTTCTTTCTTAAAACTTATTTAATGTGTTAGACAATCAATTTATAAACAAACCACCTATATTAATTGAAAGTACCTCTGAGCTTCTATATTCTACTTCCAAGTTCTCAAAATGATTACAATTTTATAACAGATTTACATATCATGAATTCTATTCAAATGTTTTTCAAATACAAATGTATAACTATAAGTATATATATATATATATATATATATATATATATATATATATATATATATAATGTCAAGTTCAGCTGAGTGTACATTTGTTTGGAAGTAATGTAACTAACTACCTAAAAGGAACATATAGCCACCATCAAGCCCTATTGACAATATTAGAGAGTACACAAGAGTTGAGAATGCAGTCATACAAATCTGTCATGCTCCACATGTTCATCTAAATTACAGAAAGAAAAAGCTTGTCACATTCTCATGTCATTGTGCACAAAAAATACTGTATTTCATTGTCCACCTAATATAAAATGGTAAACATATATCATAACTTATTCAACAACTCTAAAAAAATTAACAAATTTAGTACTTTACATATGTTTATATTAAGACTGGAACAATATCCTAATCGTATTCTTTGGTCTGTATATCTGTGTTATTTAGTTCTATAGCTGCTTTATACATAGTAGTTGTGAATTTCTAGGCAACTTACCTCAAGTCTGTATACCTCCACTTTGTCGTTAAAACAAAAGACTGATAACAGTTATGCACATCAAAGAATGTTATATCTAAAACACATGGACATAGTGCTTTATACACATTAGTGTATAATGATATGCTATCATTATTGTGCTCACTACTAGCTGGACTTTGACTCCTCAGGCATAAAGAGATTTGAAGGAATCTACTGAATTGAAGGAATCTCAGAAGAACCTATTGTCCCTTTCCCAGTCAGTCAGGTGACCTGATTGGGATTCTCTTATTCCAAGCATAAAAATGAAATTTGATTGATGGTTTATTCCTGATTCAGTTCATATTGGTGAAACATGTCCAAAGACTGTCATTGGCTTAAATCAATGAAACATTACATTTTTTTTTTTCTCCTGAAAGAAACGAACTACAAAAGCCTTTCCAACTGTTTGTCAATAAGGGTTTCTATGGAACAACAAATAAATAGGTTTAGAGTGATTATTCCTCTCTGCTTGACAGACGTTTAAACAATGATTATCTTCAAATAAATGTCAACTCCTACCTGTATGGGCTGGAAAGAAGATAGCCTCGTTCTCTCACACTTCTTCCTTTCCTCCTTCCCTCACTACCTCTTTCCTCTTGTTCCTTATTTGTAAGAATATTTGTGACTTGACGGGGCAAACCATTTGCTTAACAAGCCATATACATTTTCTTTTAAATGTGTTCTCTCTAAAAATGCCTCTACGTTATGTATAATATTAACATAGGTAAATACAATGCATTTTAACTATAATTTTAGAGAGCAGTAGCAAGATAATTACACATAATATTGAGAAAGTTGCTTTTTTAGAAATTTTACAGAGGGGAGAGTTAGGCTATTAATCTCATGATCCAACATACTATCAAAATAAGATAACTTATGTTTCATAGATCAGTATATTAATATGAATCGTGTTCATCACTGGTTAATAGGAAATGGTGTGTGAGATACCAATTCTGTGGTGAAAACACGTTTGCATAAATAATGCTTTCCATCCACTACAAAACATCTGCTTTACCTAATACAGCAGCCTTCTTTTTGCCTTGTTTGTCTTTTTTTTTTTTCTGGAAGATAAAACTATTGAACTACAGCAGTTGGCTCAGTGGAGTTAAGGTCAGAATAAAGTAGATTGCTTATTTTCCAAAGCTTTATTTAGTCTTTGGGAGATAAGGAAATAATGTCAAATAAAACTTCACAACCCCATTTTACTTCCTTTATCTTCTCAGCCTTTGATCCTTCTCCGCTAAAATTTCCAGTAATTCATCTGTCCCTGAATGATCTGTTCTGCAGCATTTCTGTAATTGAAAACCAGCTGGTAGAACTTCAAGAGACCAACAAAAAAATATTTAAAATGTGTTTTCAGAACTATTACTTCCAAAATTACACTTCTTTCCCTCAACATTTGAAGTATTTTGCACATAAAATATGCCCATGATTGCTTAATTAAAATAGAGAAGAAAAAAATTTCCCTCCACCTTACCTGTGAGTAAAATCATATTTTTGTAATGACCCTGTAGCTGCATTTCTCTAGTGCTCTTTCCTTACAAAATGTGTGCTATATTCAATACACTTTTCACCCGTAGGTCTACTGGGCACTGCTAAGAGTAACTAGATTGTAGCTATTTGTAGAGAAAGCAGTCCCGTGAAAATCAGGTCAGGAAAGTTGTTTTTATTGGATGTATAACTGCAGATAGGAAAGGACAGAAATATGAGACTTGCTCTCTTCAAAATAGAATATAATTGCTAAATATCATGTCTATATTTTTATACATAAAAATATAATATATTTTTATGATTTCACAGTTGGGGTGGGTGACATTACCTTTAAAAGGGAAACCTTGAAGTGTCAAAACTTGACTGTACAAATATGTATTGTACAGATATGTCATATTAAATTCTTTCTGTCACTCTATTATTTATATTTTAATTTTAACTTGTTCAATCCACATTTTTGTTTCATAGTTAGAAACTGATCTGGAATTTCATAAGCAGCTTTGAAAATGGTATCACTTTGATGAAAACAAATACGAAGCATGAATGACAAACATTGGTGCTATGTTAATATTTTGTTTTTCTGAAGGGCTTTTTTGAATTTTTGTCTTGTTTTGTTTTTTCGCCTGGCCTGAGGTTTCAATTTTGTAAATTAGTTTGTAAACATTTTTTTTTTTTTTTTGGTTTTTCGAGACAGGGTTTCTCTGTGTAGCTTTGCGCCTTTCCTGGATCTCGCTCTGTAGACCAGGCTGGCCTCGAACTCACAAAGATCCTCCTGGCTCTGCCTCCCGAGTGCTGGGATTAAAGGCGTGCGCCACCACTGCCCGGCTAGTTTGTAAACATTTTAAGATTTCACTGTGCAGTGCAATACATTGGTGGCAACTTTAGAGCATGGAGAAAAAACAACTTAGAACTGAAAGAATGTTCAAATCTACTTTATCATTTATACATGGAGACATGGGCTGTTTTCCATTCGTTCATTGGTTTTCCCCCATGGTTTTTCTGGTCCTTGTATTAGCAAGAACTAATAGATTGAACTTTCAAGTTTTCTTTAAGATTTTTATTAAATTTCATGTGTATGGGAGTTTTGCCTGCATGTATTTCTGCGCACAATGTGTGAATATGTGTGCAGTATGCACCAAAGTCAGAAAGGAGTGTTAAATGCATTTGTACTATGTCTATAGATGATTGTTAGCTGTTTCTTGGCTTCTGGTAGTTGAATCTAGGCCTCTTGAAGAGCATCCAGTGCTCATTCCCAATGTGCAATCTCTTCAGCCCCTTATGTAAGCTTTATATAATGAAAAAGCTAGAGATACTTTGAAAAAAAAAAAACTATTCCTATTTAGTCCCTAGATTTCAGTTGAACCTATTTTATAAGGAATCATGAATCCAGATATCCTTTGACTATGTTTTACAGTTTATTGGATTTAATATAATGCACTAATTATTTGTTGAATTTATTTAAAATTCAAGGACTTATTAAATTGTGCTATTTCAACATCATTAGGAGTTATTCAACTAAAACCTCAAAAGAAAGACAGAAGCATCCCGAGAGTGTGGAGTATATCTAAAAATATACATACCTCTTTCTTTTTTTTTTAATTTTGAGACAGGGTTTCTCTGTGTAGCTTTAGAGCCTGTCCTGGAACTCACTCTGTAGACCAGGCTGACCTCAAACTCACAGAGATCCACCTGCCTCTGCCTCCCGAGTTCTGGGATTAAAGACGTGCACCACCACCACCCAGCACATACCTCTTTCTAACTTAATAAATTTTATATATCTGTGATATTTTCATACAAAGGTTGTGTATATTCAAAAGAATATATTAGTAAGATAGTGTTATGGTAGCTGGGCTTCCTAATCCTGGATCAAAGACGTCTTGAAAATATTCCTTAGAAGATGGTGATAAAATGTCTTTGGAAATTTCAACATAAGGGATGCTGTCAATTCTGCTTTTAAAATGTGTATTTGTGGGAATGAGAGGGCAGGTGGGGAGATGAAGGATGAAAGAGGAAGGATTGAAGAGCTAATGTGACAAGCAAAGGATATATTATGATGATAAGAAGGTAACTGATCAGTTGATAATACAATCTACTGCATAGTTACAATGTAAAGAGATCTACCATTCAAAGTATCACTGACATAATGTTTTGTACTATCTAGGTTCTTAACTTAAATCTGGCTTGAGTAAAATCTATTTAAATTTGACATGATATAAGATGAATAAGCTCCAAACTAGGATCAGAAGTGTCCCCTTACGTCTTGGCAATGTGTTCTATTTAACACTGTTATTGGTGAAACTATTAAGGACACTCCACATTGTTAAGAGGGAGGTTTAGTTTGTGGGGTAACTTACAAGTGAAGGGATAGTTTACAGGATCTGGGAAAGGTGTGGCGCAGTCCAGCGGTGTTCTCTGGAGAACTCTGCTCATTCTACCTCCAGTGTTCAGGGTTCAGGAACCAAGAGAGTCTTCACTTCTGGATCATGGGTCTTCAGGGTCCTCCCTTGGCCCCACCTTGTAGGCGTGACAGTTACTGAAGCCTCAATGGGGGTTGAAACTTCCAGATCAAAGCTAGAATGGCTACCCACTACACATTGTTAGCAGGGAAATTTTTTGATACAGAACATAATGTAGTCACATTTATCAAATACGTTCCTTCCTCACTTTCTTCTTCCTCATTCTTCTTCAACTTTATGCCCTTTCTCCTTCCTTGACCCCTTTCATTTCTCTCAGAAGCAAGCAGGGCAGCCACAATGTAAATACACCTTAACAGAGTAGATAGAATAGCACACACCAAAATAGAGTAGAACAGAATGAATGAAATGGAACACAATAATGGGCAAACCCTTTAACTATTAGAAAAACACCTTGGTTACTACTGTTTTGTTTTTTTTTTTAATTAGACTTCCAAGCATCAATATAAACACATTTGGGCATATATAGTACAGCAACATACACATATGTTACATAAATAGTAGTATCATGCTATATATGTGTTTGTTATACATCACCTAGTCTGTTAGTTCCTTCAAAGAAAATTACAGCACAGTACTAATGCAAAGCTTCTATCAATCACATTTTCTTTTCTTTTTCAAGACAGGCTTGTAATACGAATCTTAAAAGGCCTTATTAATAAAAACAAACCCGGAGCCAGGTATTAGAGTGAAAGCTGGAAGATCAGAGAGACAGAACAAGCCACAGTTAACCTCACCTCGCCAACTTCTCAGCCATCCTGTTTCCTCAAACTGGAAACCTCTGAGGCCTCATCCAAATGGATCTCAGCTGAACTGCTGCTAATAAACTCAAAGGTTAAAAACTTCTAGTTCCTGGTACTCCTTATATACCTTTCTCCTTATATACCTTTCTGCTTCCTGCCATCACTTCCTGGAATTAAAGGTATGTGTCTTTCCCAAGCAAGACATGAGATCTCAAGTGCTGGGATTAAAGGTGTGTGTCATCATGCCTGGCTGTTTCCAGTGTGGCCTTGAAGTCACAGAGATCCGAATGGATCTCTGCCTCCTGAATGCTAGGATTAAAGTTGTGTGCTACCACTGCCTAATCTTTATGTTTAATATACTGGCTGTTCTGTTCTCTGACCCCCAGATAAGCTTATTGGGGTGCACAATATATTAATCACATTTTCCTTTTTTAAATAAAAAAGTTATAACTAATATAAGAAAAAGTCAAGAATTCCATTAGTAATGTCTAGTCCATTAACATTTGCCAGATTCAGACAAAAACTCCATTATATACGTTAACAATGTCCAGTCCATTAACATTTGACAAATTCAGACAAAAATTTTCATTACCTATCCTATTTAAAACAAATAGTTCCTTTTTAAAAGTATATTCAATAATCTACCTTTTTATCTTATCATGTCCATATTCTCTCTTTTTCTTTTCACAGTAGATTCAATAATCTACCTTCTGTCTTATCATTTCTATACAGGTTCTTACTATGTAGCCTAAGCTAGTGAAGAATTCATTATACAGCCCAGAACTCAAGCTGCTCATCTTGCTTCAACCAACCAAGTCCTGGAATTACAAGCCACTATGGCTGGCTTTCATTTCATATGGAATGAGTTAGTAGTATTCCTGGGAAGAGTAAGTGACTGAGTTTTAGACAGAAAACTAAACTACAAATGAATAGGGATCATCTATTTGTCCTTGAAAATAAACATTAAAAATAAACAATAAAAAGTGAATGACAAAGGAGTTAGAAACCAAAAAATAAAGTGTTACCATTGTTCACACTGAGCATCAACAGTGAATAAGAGGGAGGTGGATTCAACTTTATATAAAATACAAAACCATTAGCCAATAATGGAATAAGTGAATTACTGAATATTTTTTAAAGAATACAGAAAAATTAAAACTCCCGTACACAAGTGCCAACAATAGGAGGAATTCAAAGCAGAATAGAGTTTCTGCATTGCCCAAAAGTGAATGGGATATGGCATTTATACATGCCTACCAGTGAAAGACCTGCAGTTTGATCCTAAAGTTGTACATGGAGAATGAGTGCCCTTGGGAGACAATAATTCCTTTAGAACCACTGTTCAGCTGTGAAAGACAAACTAGAAAGATTTTTTAAAGTACAGTAAACAAATTTCTTACTAGTATGTATAGAATTTATCTTTCCACCATGCCACAATATTAACTGATTCTCGTGACTTCTTTAGAGTTGTCCTCCCCTGAATGAAAATTGTAAATTGACTGATATGAGTGTTTTGTTTCAGGTTTCATTCTTTTTTAAGTTAAAATATACTTACTAGCTCAATATGTATATGTGGGTGCATGTGTGTATATACTAAGCACTACATATGTGCTTTGTATACATAAATATGTAGAAATACATTTCTTCCATTTTGCTATGTATAAAATTACATACTATTTCTAGAAAATCAATAATAATTTTAACTTCATTTTGCTAAGATTGCATACCCAAATGGGTAAAGTACATTTTAAAGAGAATTTTAGTCACTCACTAGGAAGCTCACTAACTTTGCAAATTTTTATTTTTAAAGTTAAACACCCTATTCTGCTTTGTAAATTTCTCAAGTTATTTCCTTAGTTTTAAATTTAACTTTCTAAAAATAAATCCCACACTCTCTACACGTGTGTGTGTGTGTGTGTGTGTGTGTGTGTGTGTGTGTGTGTCTATGTGTGTAGCAGTTTCAAGTTCAACCTTGAATCGTTGGTGTCAAAGAGGAAATATATGACACCTTACTCTATATTTAGCTATAATCTAATATTGTGACAAGTGTATTTCATTTGACAAAATACCTGTGCTACATGTCCTTTCTATAATTGGAATGAGTCTACAGCAGGGCTCATTTTTCATTTCCTGTGAGAAAGCAGTCCCAGGTATTTGATGTCCTTCATGATCAGTCACAGCTCCTGTGACTATCAGAGGCTTATGTGACAGTCAAGGGTGGCAGATAGCTTTTCCTTGTGCTGAATGACCATCATCATGTACTCAATCTGTGTTGAGTACATGAACAGTAGAAAATCATAGAAATCATCTATTGATACATACCAGCAGATTTCATCATTTTATCTTTCTGATGTGTTCTCATGGAGATGTTTGATAGAGAGTAGTTGGAGATGTCTGTTTAAATCTCCACCTTGAAATCAGACAATGATCAGTGTGCTTTCAGACCATGGCATTAGTCATATGAGCCCCTTTTAAAATCTCTTTTTATACTAGATTGAGCAAAACATGTTTTACTAAATATCCTCAATGAGCAATATAGATTGTCATATATTTTGGAATAATTTCCTTGCTTTATTATATGTCAAATACTTAACGACATAAAGACATTAGGAATATGTGTTGTTTATTTTGGGAAAAAAATGGATTCAACTCAATTTTCAGTCATTATTAAAGGGTTTTAATTTTGACTACACTGCAATCTGGAAGAGAAAAAAACTTGACTTTTCTATGTTATTTATCAAAATACAAATAAACACTATGGGAGCCTCATGGAGTTACTATATGTAAACACATAATAAATTTTGAAATATTTTTTGACAAAGAAAAATAAGTATTCATCATAATTGACTAATAGATTGGATAGATTTCTGAAATACTTGAAATACAGTCTATTAAGGTTCACTTTCATAAAGCATTGTTGTTTAGGTCTTATAACATTCTATATATCAAAACAGGTTCTGCTGTAAGATGGTCTGTATGTCAAATTACTCTGATTGGTCAATAAATAAAACACTGATTGGCCAGTGGCTAGGCAGGAAGTATAGGTGGGACTAACAGAGAGGAGAAAAGAACAGGAAGGTGGAAGGAGACACTACCAGCCACCGCCAGGACAAGCAGCATGTAAAGATGCCGGTAAGCCATGAACCACGTGGCAAGGTATAGATTTATAGAAATGGATTAATTTAAGATATAAGGACAGTTAGCAAGAAGCCTGCCACGGCCATACAGTTTGTAAACAATATAAGTCTCTGTGTTTACTTGGTTGGGTCTGAGTGGCTGTGGGACTGGCAGTAGACAGAGATTTGTCCTGACTGTGGACCATGCAGGAAAACTCTAGCTACCAGGTTCTTCATAAATCATTGGTTAAAATTATTCAAATGATACTCCTGAAACTTTATTTGTATGCCTGCCTTTATTAATCCATTAAATTAATTAAAACTGAAGTGACATGTGTTTATGTGGATTTCATTTGGATCATAAATATATGTCCATACATAAAGGTTTATTCACCAAAACTGAAAGTCCATGACTATCCTTCCATGTGTTTCTACCAGTTAGCTTATAAAATAACTACTTAACACTTCAGCTATGAATTTTTGTTTATAATAATAATCATATTTATTCAAAAAAAACAGTGGGTAATGGAAACATATTCTTCATATATATTAGCTATAATTATAACATTTGTTTGCATGTTTAATATCTCACACTATTAAACAACTGCAAGAGGAATGATAAGTCAACAGTATAGAAAACAGAACCTGGGATCATTTATAAATCTTCAAAATATTGCTGGAAAAAATACACTACCCAAAGGTACTGCATTAGTAGGAGCCCTTCATTCTATTAATAGCAGGCAGATAATGGTTGTTTTTAAAGCCTGCATGTTCATTTCACATGTACATTGTTTTTAAATATGTGTTTATATTTAGTTTTAACTTATACATATGTATGTATGTACATATAAACATATATGCAAATACATATACATATATTTGTGTGAGTTTTTTAAAAACAATTATAATGTCTTCTCAATCTCATATAGTCTATTCTTTATCTTAAAGTTATTAATTCATTAGCTAGAGACATACAGAACATCTCAACTACCAGGATTAAGTGAATGAGCACAGTGAATGTAAGTTAATATAACATACAGTCATAGTGTTATATTATTGAGATACATATATAAAACATGCTACCAACATTAACATGGACAATATGTATCTCACAAGTTGAAATCAGATTTTTACCTATTTTCTCCTATTACAGATTCATTTTTAATTTTATGGATGATATATATGCATATCATTCAGAAATATTTTTTCATGTTAAGTTGCGATAAAATTCTAAAATAAATTTAATTTTTCAAATTACAAATATCCAGTAGCAAACACTATAGTGCTGCTGTTTATTGAATAAAGCGTATGTTAGTTTCAAAATGACATTTAGGAAATTTGAAGAAAATTGATAAGATTTCAAAAAATTTTAAGTAAGATAGTCTTATGCTTTTATGAATAGGTGGGTGGTTATGCACATGAAAGGAACTCAGAGCTGTGCATGAGTACTAGGCAAGTACTCTGCCCTGAGCAACATCTCCCATCTATATATTAAATCAAGTGATGAAACAGAAGTTCTGAATACTCAGGAAACTTCACCAATGTTCTAGCTCTTCTCACTCCAATTTTTTGATAAAAAAAATATTCTTATAGACAGAATGACATCAATCTTGATGGGCATAAGAAATTATTGTGTGAAAGCAGCTCTGGGTTCAGTAATGTTATACGCAAACAGGTGGTGGTTAATTTGAATGGCGTGAAATTTCCAGTGTCTTTTAAATGCTGACAAAAGCAAACAGCTTGTCTCTTATCATCTTTAGTCATTCAGCAAAATTAATTGCAATTCTGCATGACAAACTGTTGCGTTCTCTATTTATCTAAACAAGAATTTGCCTTATAATTAATTTGACTTTGAGAATGCTTTTGACACTTGTATAGAGAAAGTTTAGCATCATACTAGTACTTTGCTATCAGTTTCTGGGATATAATTACAGACATAATGGATAATTGGAGAGCTTTGAATCTCCTACAATGGTTTTTCTATATTAACATTAGTAGAATAAAGACTGTTTCTGATTTTTACGCTGTCACACATCTACACTAGGGTTCAGGGAAGAGGTTTTAAGGAATAAAAGATAAATAATTCAACCTTCAAATTGGATTTCTTCGTGTAATTGGTGAACACATGTTTAATTATGTCATGCCACTTGCCTAATTCTACTACTCTGTATACATATGTGACAGAGTGATGTTAGTAGACATTGGTATGCATATTTGAAATTGAAATTTATGGATTGTCAATGACAAATTAGTTCTCTGAGTGATCACAAAATGAATGTGCCTTTTCAAACCTTAAAGTAAAAAATTCACAGAATTCCATGAAAAGAAATACCAGATAATTGGTCAAAGTCAACATTTTACCCAAAAATATGCTGAGGTAGCTAATAATAATAATAAAAAAACATTCTTAAATGCAATGGTTGAGTCTAGAAAATATTTATATAGGTTATCACATCAGGTGGGGATTGTAGAATTTCACACTTTTAACAGCCTTTGGATTTAATTTTCTCCAATTGCTCGGTTGCCAGAAACTGCAAATATTCATCAATTTTTAAAATGCATATTAAAGGGAAGTATTCACCACATGCATTTAAAGAATACTAGCAATCTCTGTGTCTATTTCTTCCAAAATTTATATATATATTTTTTTCAAAAATGGCATTTTAAAACTGCACAGAGAAGAAATTTGATGGTAATTTCTTTTAGTGAATGGCATTTCTTCCCGTTTTTTAAATCATACAAAAATAAAAACTTAAGATATGTCTGGAAAAATACTTAAATTGTTTGTGAACTTTATTCCTTTAAAATACTTGGTGATTAATTGGCGAAGAACCTTGTGTTGCTTTGAGTAGAAAAAAAAAATGCGTTTGCAGTGCTGCGTTCGTTATATTTGTAAGCAATTTACATTTAAAGTGATAATAGTAATGGCACCTTCAAAAATCATCGAGTGGGTAACATGCCATGTAATGTGTGCTCAGCATTTTGCATGCTGCATGTCATCTAATCCCCTCAACTACTACATGTGATGGAGCTGAAGTGCTTAGCAGTTAAGCGATTTAATGGAACCCTCACCGTTAGAGATGGCTTCGTTGAAATGTGAAGGAGATTTCTCTAAACTTGAAACATGTTTTTAGTCTTTTCATTGTCAGCTAGTATTGAAAGTATTGAATGCTAAATACTTGTAGAAAACAAATGTAATAAAATTTGTTGAGGTAAAGTAAAAGAAATGGACGCGATTAATATCATGCTTTGAAGAGATTGTTTTGCCTGAAAGTAGCCCAGGCTATTTGTCAATATGCAATTCTGGAAACTACACGACTCAATTTTCCTAAAGTACAATGTTAGCTGTATTTTAAAATTAGGTGTTAACCATTTTGTCATATAAATTTCAAATGATGTGCATTTTTCAAGTGTCATGTGACAACTTTGTTAAGAACATGAAAAATAAAACTGTTTTAAAAGATTTCATTTTAATCTAGCCAGAAAGTATAATATCAAGAAAACAACTGCTATCAAATGGTGGTGATAATACAGGGTAAAGAAAACCCTCATTTAATTCTCTTGTGATAACGAACAGGTGCATTCATTCTAGAAACCAGTGAGGTGGGTTTTCAAAGTGCCCTAGCTGTATTGTTCCTTGGCATATAATACAATGCCCAAAAGATTTGATTTCCTACTCCACAGATACTTGTTCAGTCATGTATGTTCATTGATGCTTGTTCACAGTAGCTGGTAAATGGAAACAATCTAAGTGTCTTTCAACTGAAGACTTGATAATGAAAATGTAGTATATATACAAGAAGAAATTCTGTTCTGATGTACAGAAGGAGATCTGCAATTTTCAAGTAAATGGAAGGAATTAGAAAAAAAAATATACTGAATCAGCATACTCAAACTCAGAAATACCAATCCTGTATATTTTCTCTTATTTGTTGTTCTTGGCTCAGATTTTTAGAGTTTATAACCTGATGTGACTAGAAAAGCCAATAAAGTAGAACAGGTCCAAGGGAAGAAAGGGAGAAGAAGGAGAGTGTCAGAGTATAACATAGGTCCTATGATGGAGGAGAATTTTTTTTTTTAAAAAGACTGTTTCTGTACTTGGGGAGGAATGAGGGAGGATGATACCAAGGAAGAAGGAAACAGATTTAACACACAAAAAAATTTTAAAAACATATCTAAACCTTTTTTATAATCTTACTTTAATATAGTATATTAAGAAAACAACTGATAACAAACGCTGGAGAGGATGTGGAGAAAGTGAACAATAATTCACTATGTAGGGAAATGCAAACCTTCTCTGACACTCTGGAAGCCAACATGGAAAATCCCCACAAAGAATTAAATCTACCATATGATCAGCCTGTTCTACTCCATGCCATATTTCCAAAGGACTCCACACCCCATTCCACAGATATTTGCACATTTTCATTCATTGTTGCTCTATTCACATTATCTAGAAATGTAAACAACCCAGATATTTGTCAATGGTGGATGGTTAATGAAAATGTAGTACATACCATATGGATTACTATTCAATTGTAAATAAAAATGAAATCATGAAATTTGCAGGTAAATGAATACATGGTCTTAAGTGAGGTGACCTAGACCCATTAAGACAAAAGTCATGTTATTTCTCATCTGAGATTTTTATCTCCAAATCTTTAGATTCGAGTACATAACCTGGAGTAACTAGAGGAATCAGGACATTAAAAAGGGATCCTTTTTAGAGGATGAGGAGGAACAATAGAAAGGGTAATAGAATAATGCAGGTAATCTGAGGACAAAAATTCGAGAATTGGAGGGGACTGAGTGCTTTGACTACGGAGGAGTAAGGTGATAAATAGAGAATGAGGGAGGGGAGTGTAAAATAAACACACACACACACACACACACACACACACACACACACACACACACACATTTGAGTTATGCCACCTGGGTTGATAATCCCCCCCTCACAGAGCTGTAGCTGTATCTAACAAAATCTTTTCAAATTGTTTCTCAGGGGGTCCAAGACATTTCCTAAACAACATAGGATATCGGCATTGCCTTTTGTTCACGATTAGAAGTTTAAGATAAAGTTCTGTTGCTGAAGACACCAGCAAGAACTAAGCTAGAAGACACCTACCTGAGAATTAGCTCTCATAGTATCAGAAAGGAGTACATGAGCAGCCAAGAGAGAAAAGAAATCAATAGTCCTACCCATCTGTGCAGCCATATAATGGCAAAGAACAGCCAGGCTACTGCTCTGCAATGGTGTGATACTGGAATGCATATCTTGGATGTATCCAACAGCCATTTAACTGGACCTAAGGACTGCTAAATCGGAGGGAATGTATGTCCAATACTGTAAGTATATCTATCAGTGGTTGAAAATATTAACCCCAGAGGAGAACCTACTTCTACTTTTTTTAACTAACATAAATTCTTGTAACTCTATTCTAAATCATTGTATCTACAGATAAGTGTAGCTATTACTTATCATCAAAGCTTCTACATTTTGCAGTAGAGGACAATGCTGATATACACAAATGATTAAAATTCAAATATTAACTAAAACATTTAGTTATAACTTTTACATCTATAACACACAATCTGGGAACATCACAGTAGAGTGGGGAGAAATATTAAAGAGTCAGAGAACCGCCGGGCGGTGGTGGCGCACGCCTTTAATCCCAGCACTCGGGAGGCAGAGGCAGGCGGATCTCTGTGAGTTCGAGGCCAGCCTGGGCTACCAAGGGAGTTCCAGGAAAGGCGCAAAGCTACACAGAGAAACCCTGTCTTGAAAAACCAAAAAAAAAAAAAAAAAAATAAAGAGTCAGAGAACCAAGAAATTTGCAGCAAGACAATGCATTCTCTGTAAGACAGGGAGCTATATACATGAAATTTATGTTGTTGTTATTGTTGTTGTTTTTCAAGACAGAGTTTCTCTATGTAGTTTTTGTGCCTGTCCTGGATCTTGCTGTGTAGACCAAGTTGGCCTCAAACTCACAGACATCCTCTGGCTCTGCCTCCTGAGTGCTGGGATTATAGGTGTGTACCACAACTGCCCAGCCATACATGAAATCTTTTTTTTTTTTTTTCTTTTTTTTTTTGAATTTATTTTATTTTATTTTACAATATAATTCAACTTTACATATCAGCCATAAATTCCCCCTTTCTCCCTCCTCCCGTCCCGCCCCCCTCCCCCCGGCCCACCCCCCATTTCCATCTCCTCAAGGGCAAAGACTCCCCCGAGGATTGAGATCGACCTGGTGGACTCAGCCCAGGCAGGTCTAGTTCCCTCCTCCCAGGCTGAGCCTAGGGTCTCTACTAAGACCCAGGTTTCAAACAGTCAATTCATGTACTGAGCACAGGGCCCGGTTCAAATGCCTGTATGCCTCTTAAACAGATCAAGCCAATCAACTGTCTCATCCATTCAAAGGGCCTGATCCAGTTGGGGGCCCCTCAGCCATTGGTTCACAGTTCATGTGTTTCTATTCGTTTGGCCATTTGTCCCTGTATTCCATCCATCCCTGGTCCCAACAACTCTTGATCACATAAACCCTCCTCCTTCTTGCCTATTGGACTCCCGGAGCTCCACCCAGGGCCTGACCGTGGATATCTGCATCTAGTTCCCTCTGTTACTGGATGGGGTTTCTAGCACGACAATTAGGGTGTTTGGCCATCTTATCACCAGGG